>CM064521.1:48222203-48230507 GCA_032716605.1 Paralithodes platypus
CGAATTATTTTTGCCCCGTTTCGCCCATATTTATTTGAGTAGCTCAACAGAATAGATCCCTGCAAAACACTACCTGAGCGTTGTGCCAGGACAAGATTTGAGGATGTAGCTCAGTTGAGATCCAAAATGTAATGATTGTACTCTGTAGAGCATGAACCTTTATAAAAATATATATATTGGGAACAGGTAGTGTTTTGGAGGGATCTATTCTGTCTATGTATCTTAGTCCATATATACTATATGAACTATGACTTTGACGAGTTAGGTAGCAACTCAACAGAATAGATCCCGGCAAAACACTAACTTTTCCCAATAAATATATTTGATAAAGGTTCATGCTCTACACAGTATAATCATGACAACGTTAGTGGATATGTTTTATATTAAAAAATTTGGGACAGTCAGGATAATGAAACTTGTGCTGAATAGCGGATGCCTTTGGTGTTTCGCTTATAAAGAAAACTTGTATAAAATTAACTTTGAAGTCCTCTATCTTGGCCGAGAAAATAAGTTCATATTCACGAACTTTGCCAACAACAAGAATATACAGAGTGAGGTCCTAACCATCATGGCAAATTCGGGCGATACAGGATATCCACATGAACTGTCACCAAGACTTCAAACTTCTTACGTAGACACCAGCTTTTATCACAGCTTTGCATTCATGTCGTATATTTCTTCGTATCAAGACCATCTCCCTTCGACTTGTGAAATATCAAAGCAATATGTTCATCCGAGCAATTGAGCTATAGTTAAAACCGAAGACGAGTTTGTCACGGCTAAAAATCTTGACTTCTCGAATGTTGTTATCTTACACTTAGCTCAGATACGAATTCTATGTATTGATGAAGTTAACTCCATGTTGACTAGTCTGTGCAATCCTGTGCCAAATTTTATTTTTTTACAGAGTGACCATGACATAAATCACTCCGAAGAAATTCCCCCAGGTTATAGTCTAATCCTCTACCTTGAATATGACGAAAACACTGGAAAGTACACTAAACTGGTATCTGGGTCAGACATTTTGGAGAGAGGAGGAATGGTACACTGCGTTGTTCTTTACAGAGGCAAAGATGGAGACTTCTTGTACTTTGACAGCAACAACAACCAATGCCCAGAAGACATCAGGAAAATATTCGAGAGATCTGGCATTAATTATTCCTATTCCGTCAAGATTGCCATGCAGAATCAGTACATGAACACCTGCCTGTATCACTGCCTGGCCTTCATGCAGTATGTGATACAAAACAACTACAAAGCGACCTCCAATCTGGCAGATGAGTTTCCCCAGTGGGTGAATCAGTGGCCTGGACAGTACGACCTCCATGTGGTTCAGATCGCCGGAGAACTCTTGGCAAAAGTTTCACCCCAGAATGTGGCTGATTTGCAATGTATACCAGGAGACAATTCTAAACCTACAGTCTTAAACCAAGCCTTCTTTGGAGCCTAATCACTAATTTTAATTTTTGCATTACAAGTCATCATAACTGAAATATTTATGAAATTAACAAAGTTGACACATTTATCATTCCTTCATTTATATATCAAGCAATGCCACTTGAGAACAAACTCATACAAGAAGATTTATCATTCCACTCCCCTTTCACCTTGAATCCCTTCACACATTCTCTCTCTCACACTCACACATACACACACTCTCTCTCTCTCTCTCTCTCTCTCTCTCTCTCTCTCTCTCTCTCTCTCTCTCTCTCTCTCTCTCTCTCTCTCTCATAGAGTAAGTGATGCAGGTGAGTGGACAATGTCTCAGATTTGGATATACAAATTACAGGAGGTGAAAGGAGGACATGTATTTTGTTGATTGTGTGGTTTACTCTCTCTCTCTCTCTCTCTCTCTCTCTCTCTCTCTCTCTCTCTCTCTCTCTCTCTCTCTCTCTCTCTCTCTCTCTCTCTCTCTCTCTCTCATATCAATTACTTTATTGATCAGCTCACAGTCCGAGGGACAGTCAATACAATGAAGCCATACAAATTTAATTAAGGTTATCATACAAGTGGGGATAGAGCAAGATTAAATTAAATTGATAATTTTTAGTGGGAGAGATGAATGTCAAGGCTAAACTTGTCTGTCTAATTGTTTTACGGATTGTTGTCTGGCAATGACTGATCTTGTCAAGGCGGTCAAAGAGTAAATGATTGGTCAAGGTTCCACACTTCTGGTATCTCATTCTGAGTAATTAGAACTAATCCGAGCCTGCTTGGTGACTGAGGATACCCATGGGGGAGGAGCTAAATACATATACCCGTGACGTCACCCAGTGGGGGAGGAACACACGTGTGGAGATACTGGACAAGATCACTTCTACATATTTAATTTCATGTATTTAAGATCTGATATAATTCAAAATAAACACATAAAAACACGGAAATACGAAGAAGGCATCTAATCCATAGTTGTTATCCAAAGCTTACGAGTCTAGCATGATAGCGTTTTATATCAAGGTTTTCTTTCCATTAATAATGGTTGCCTACCATTGCTAAAGAGTCCTGTCTGCCCTATGACGTCCAATAAATACAAAATACATCATCAGCGATATAGGCAACTAATTTTGACAGGTTTAATTAAGACAGAACGAGGGAGAGAGCACTACACAACTGCACAAAACACTGACTGCATTGTCCTTGCGGTCCCTACAAAACAGTCCGACCTTAAATCTAAATTGGTAGTTGCTACTAGTGAAAGACGGACAGTACCGCAGTAGGCTCTCTCCTTACCAATCTCTCTCTCTATCTCTCGCTGTATATATTTATATAATACACCCTTCAGTACAAGCCCCAACCCCTGAGGAATGGTGTAGCTGAAGAGGTGTGTACATGTGAGTGTAAATGCTAGTGTAGGTGTGTGGGTACGTGTGAGCGTAACGTTGTACGAATGTGTGTGTGCCTCGCAAGTGTTATGCATTTATAATAATTGATATTACAGGATTATAATTAGACTGATATTACATGTGATAATGCCATAAAGGTAGTGTACCATTCCGGTAATGAAGAACTGATAAGATCACCCGGAAATACTTACTTCTTGACTCATCCGTAACCTTATTTATGCGACACATTATTTTCACAGTTACTAGTTTTAAGAGTAACTAATAATATATGTAGACAACATTTTTCCTGAAATTTCAGGCTCGCTATCACTCGCCAGGGCACAAAAGGTCTATAAATAAGGCTATAAATAATTAATTTCATCACATTAAATAATTGAAATTAACCACAACGAATACTTTATAATTTATGTATAGCCTAATGTCTGTAATAGGAATATATAATCACGAAACATATCCTAAACAGCTGTGAGCACAATTATATTATAATCCACAAGACTGCATTATTATGCTATATATTGCGTTTAACACATCATTAAAAGTAGTTTCATGTCGGATCCCTATTATAACATGGTAAAGGATAATAACACATAATACATAATTATTGTTCTGTTCATTTAGATTACTTTATGGATATATGATTTATGAACTCCTCAGCTGAACACTGGCACAAATCCACAAGTTACACCGATCTGTGGATAAAAACAATAAAGTATTAGGTAAACATGGATAATGTTAATACAGAACAGTGAGATATAAGACAAATGACTGATCGAGATATACGTCACCCTGAGCAACTTGGTTGAGCCCGAGAACTTTTATTCTTCGACTATACTTCTCACTTCTCCGCTTGTTCTTCCTCTGTCCAATTGCTCTTCTTTCCTAATATACTCCAGCCATCTGGTCTGGTCTGAGTACTTCACGATATACCCAATGTTTACATTGCCTGCCTTCAGCAAAATCTACCTTTCACTTTCTGTAGGGAAACTATAGGCTAATTATTGGGTCGTTTCTTTCCTCATACTGTATATACATCTAAGAGAGGGCCTTGGTTTTCGGTGAGACATAAGGACCAGCATTAATCCCTCTTTCAGGAGAGATAAAGAAAATATTAATTTAACATCAACATCAGCCCTACCTCCGTGAGTCCGTCTGGCGTCTGCTGAAATGAATGGTTCTTATTTGTCAACATTATTGTATTCGTCTCCCAACACAATTTATCTATATTATTACGATAGTTACCTTAATTGGGAATCCAAACTTATGTGTGTGCATTTCAAGCTCAGACCAGATGGCTGGAGTAAAGAAGGAAAGAAGAGCAATTGGACAGAGGAAGAACAAGTTGAGAAGCTCAAACGTTATGCAATGCCTAATTATATAGCTAAGCTGACGACATGCAGACGATGCAGATCGACACTAACGCCATCAAGCGTATGGACGCGGCGTGAGCATGACAACAACGACAACAACAACAACGAAAGTACGAAAGTTATCCTACACTTGGCAAGCCTCAGGTGTCACTCTTTTTGCTCGGTTACCCCTCATGGTGTTCTATGCTCGTTGCTTATACAGATAAGCGATACGATACGGGTCAATCTGGTCGGGAAAGGTATAATAAAATGGCCCTTAGTCCATATATACTATAAAATTATGAACTATGACTTGGAGGAGGAGGTAGCAGCTCAACGGAATAGATCCCGGCAAAACACTACCTTTTCCCAATAAATATATTTGATAAAGGTTCATGCTCTACACAGTATAATCATGACAACGTTAGTGGATATGTTTTATATTAAACACTTTGGGACAGTCAGGATGTAATGCCTGGATTGTGGCAAAGTATCTGTAACTGCATTCGATGCTGAAATCTGCTTGAGCTATCACGCCAAGTGGAGTACTTCTCTTGGTGTAGCGGCTAAGGCGCTCGCCTCCCACGTGGCGGGCCCGAGTTCGAATCTCGGCTGGGCCGCGCCCAAAAACATTTGGGGCGAATTTCCGCATCAGACTCAGTTCGGATGTGATTGTCAAAATTGTAAATTGTAATTGTGTGTCATAACATATACATCATATTAATTACTATTATCTCCTGTTAAAGAACACAAATCTGGCGGGTTTTTTTTTTCCGGGATCTCAAACTATATATATTCAGTGTTAGAATATTATACTATCTCGACGAATAGGCAAATCACGAACGGATGTTTATTTGTCCGGGTTCGTGTCACCTGTTGTGCTCCATGCCTGTCCCATTACTTGTTCATACAGGAAAACAGAGTCGTAGGTTTATACCAAGCCGAGAGTATGTTCAGTTACATTCCGTCCAGTCATGCCAATTTTCCTTAAAGCTTCGGGGTTTTTATTCCACTGGTTTTTTTGGTCCGTTTTCCTCTTTCTGTCGCACTATTTTGTTTCCGCCTTACTGGTATAAAATTAGGGAGGGATTTGGTTAATTTTCCTTTCCCTGTTGCTTTCTAGGAATGAGTTTTTAACTTGATCCAAAAGTGTCCACATTCGTGCAGTCGTTGTGCTGATCCTCGAATGTAAGGATTTCTTCTCGTTGAGCCGATTTTTATATCATATCTATTTTTGTCTTGAGTATTATGGCCGAATTTTATCTTTCTGTGAGAATATTGTGCATATAACTGATCGCGGGTCTTGCCTCCCGCCTAATTTTCCCTATTTTGTGACACACCCAAAATATGTCCGCAGGCCTCAGCTCAACTCCCAACATATTGTGTCCACTTTCCCTTCGAGTTGATCCTTGCGTCCTCCGCAAGGTTCTTCCTTATAACCCCAAAATGTTGATAATTGTTTATCTCCTGATATAAGCCTAGTGCTCTAGTTTATATTAAAATCGCTGTCGTATTTGCCTCGTCATGGATTGCTTATTACAATACTACTACTCCATTAGTTTTTCAAGAACGGCCCCAGCCAGCAATGCCCTCAAAACGTCAAACGTACTGAAGGCCATAGAAACTCTTAAATTCCTGATCTAAATACTATCTCCAATTGGGGCAGAGAAAACCTTGTTACCTTTAATTTTACTGCTTCCACAACCCATTTCCTTTCTCCATCTATCTACCCATCAGGATCTCCTCTCCCAGCGGAATATCCCTTAATTCTTCAACAATTACAAAAATCAACCCTTCGATCTTAAATCTCGTCAAGCATTCTTGGTGTCTCTTTTTTCCTTTCTGTCGCTCTGCTCTCATTTTGGAAGGACCATATTAACGAGTCTTGCTAAGGCAGCCTCCCAGAAGCTGGGTGTGCCAAAAAAAAATACAAAAAAAACCCAACCGCCTTAGGGGTTCTTTGTTTATTTTTCTCCCGTTGTCACAGCTTCTTGCTCTGTACAGGGGCATAGTGGCGTCCTTGTATTGAGTAATTGGTTCACATGTGTGGGGACGTTCCCCTCTCACAGGGCCCGCCTTAATGGACGCTCGTCGGACCTAGAACAAAGTTTAAAGGAAGGCTTTTCTCGTATCATTAACTCTCCGTCGCCCGCCGTCCTCTAACCCTTCCTTACACCAACCAACCTCCCTCCCGCCCTCATCAAACTCTCTGGCAATCTCTCTCCTTCTCCTCTCTCTCTCTCTCCTCACTCTCCTCCTCTCTCTCTCTCTCCACTCTCTCCCTCGCTCCCTCACCTCCCCCGCCGCAATGTTGCATCTCTCCTCTCTCGCTATTCTAACACAATCGCTAGCTACATAAATAATCAGAGGTGTGTTCCTTTCCCTCAGAGCTTTCCTCACCAGTGTAGACGCACCTCCTTTTACGTAGGCACGTGGTACCAGTCCTTGCACTACTCAATCGCCACCCCTACTCTGTGCAAACTCTCCAACCCAAGAGTGAAACGTTACTCTCAAACTTTCTTCTACGACTCAACAGATCTGAGCTCTTGGAACTCTCTCCCAAATTAGTCTTTTTTTTCCCTTTTCTTTTGTTCTCCCTCTCTTCCTATGACTTAAATTGCTTTCAATCTCCTCCTCCCGTGTGTCGCAGGCATTTTTGGCTCGAACGTCCCATGATTTTGGCCCTGTCACTCTTTCAACTATGGGGGAGGCACTCGCTATAGGCAGTTCTGCCTTTTGCCTCCCTCAATCACATAGAAAATAAACAAAAAAGTACTGTGGTGTGTTAGTACGTTGTCCTCGAAATTATGAATTTTTTTCTTCAATCTTGGCCAGCTTCACTCCGATGTTGTTGTTGCAGTTGGCGAGAGTTTCAATTTCTTGACGCAGCACGCACATAAAATCCACTTTGAATTTCTCCAACACCGCCTCAATGCTTTGAAGGATAGGACTGTCCTCTTCCATTGAATTTATAATGTAACCAGCCTGGTTATATTTGGTGGTCACTGTCTTGAATTGTTTGCGTCGACCCAGGTGTGGTGGGGTCATGTAGCTGGAGTGAGTGTGGGGATGTTGACGGGTTGACCATTTTGAGCACACTGACTCCTGACACTCGTCGGACTCTGCTTGGCAACAGTGACTCACCCACGGGGAGGAGCGGAAGACATATAGACCTGCGACGTAATCCATGGGGGTGCAGACAAGTATTGCATCCATCCTAACCTATTTCCTTCCTTACTAGTACATAATTAGGCTATACACTACAAATTTCTTCGGCTTACTGCATCCAAAGTGCCTCAATACCCTTTGTTATGCCCTGTTTTTCTACAGGTTTAACTTGGGTAATGTGAGTTCTGAATGACTGGGTATAGAAGGCTGCATGCACAATACAAGGTATGAGGAATAGAGAACACAAAATAAACACAGTAACACGACACAAGTTCACGTTTATTGAAATAAAGAGCATAGAAAGATAGTTATATTTGCATGCACAAAACAATGATAGAAGGGAACTGCTAGCATTTGCGGATTTGGATGTGAGCCTAGTCTCCCACTTCCAACGTTTCAGGTATATTCTTCTGATCACGGGTTTAATTAGCAAGTTTATATTTTACTGGAAGACCTCAATATATTCGTAATAATTCACTGTCACTGATTTTACCTCTTGCTGGGGGGGGGGGGGGGGGGGGTGGGGGCTGGGTCGCGGTGCCCACGTAGCAACTCACAGTTTTTAGGATTAGACCGCTTATATTATAGAACAACGGAAATCTCTAGCAACCTCATTGGGGGTACTGGAACTAAGTTTTTGATATTCTTAATGCAGAAATATGGTAGAACAAGACGAATCAGTGGGGCGAACGTTAGATATCACTAGAGTTTTTTAAATATCTGAATAAGGTAATTAAACGAGAGTTCAAGGTCGTCCTGTAATAAAAAACACCTGATGCGCGTTCATTTTAAGTACGTCCCAAAGGGAATGGTTAAATATGAATTAACACTGGGCAAGGTCTTAGCCACTTTATCGAAAGTTAATAGTTGCGTATCAAGCTAGTACTATAACACTTAGTACTAGTAACATGAATCTTGAAAGGAGGGGTAAGATCTGGTCCTGGTTA
>CM064521.1:48959671-49102173 GCA_032716605.1 Paralithodes platypus
CATTGCAGCTCGCTAGCGCTCACCAGGATGGGGGGGATGGGCTACAGTTGTCCTAGAATGATCTGCTTTCTTTTATTAGTGTCGTGTTGCCACAGACAGTCTAGAAATGGTCTTTGTTTTGGTCTGTGACCGCGCATTATATTTTATATTCGCTATAATATAAATGTTGCTTGTGTGGGAGGCGAGCGAGAGCGGGTGAGGGAGTACACCTGGCAGCGGGGGGTGGGTCATGACGCGGCTCGCTTGGGCGCTGACGGCGTTGGCGGCCGGGTGGTCAACTAGTCCCTTCCCGTCGTGGCCTCATGTTTTTTACCAAGCTCAGGGCTTGCCTGGCACACGCGTATCGTCGACATCCTTTGCAATTCTGTCCCCCATACTCGCCACTTTGCATACTATTTCTCTCTCTCGACTTCTCCTTTCTCATTCTCTAATCTTTATTAAACTCAACATCCCTTCTGGTTTCAGCATAGACGTTCACCGTCGGCCAGTCGTATTGTACGTGAAGCTCTCAGATATTTCCATGTATTAGGCTTTAATGAGGTTTGGAGAGACGGACTTTTCCGTGTGTGTCCTCTCTCGGGAAGGTTGTAGAACGGTATATGTCTCCCTGGCAAGGTGTTGAGTGATTCTGCTTGGTTATCTAAAGCTAGACTAGGGGTAGGGTTACTGTGTCGTTGTTTCTGATGTGTGCAGTGTTTAGCTCAGCCCTGCACGACATCGACAGGTACTGTGGGAGCCTAAGTTGTCTTCGGGTGGGTTTACTTTGCGAGCACAGCGCTGTGGTGTGAGAGGGCCATAGCCTATCCCTCACAACATAGTGCTGCCTCTTTGTGTTGACTTCTGAGGGATTGCCAGGATAGAACTAGGTACTAGAGACCTAGATTTATCAAGAGAGCATCCCCGTCATATAACGTAATCTTCATTATACCACCTTCGGACAACGTTAGGCTACGAGCCGCAATGCTCACCCATTGTTGCCTGCCTTGATACCCCAGCTAGACTTTATTAACTGAACAGACACTGGTTAGAGATAAGCCCCCATTATTATATGTATGCAACATTATTATTCGCTTCACTTTTGAGCCGAGGTTGTTGTTGAGTTGCACAACCCTAGTAGGCTGTTGCGTTGTGTCACGAAGCATTTCTTTAGTTGTCGAGCATTACTACCTTTGCGCAGTCTTTATTATTCGCCTGCCTATTATTACTATATGTCCTAGTATTTATTGTGACCCGTATTCTGCATTATAATTGTTCAAGATTCTTTACGAACATCTTCCCAGCATCAGACTGATTTAAGAAGTTTCCAGTTGATGTTGCAGGACTAGCATTGCACTTTCTTTAATACAGGAGTGCCAGTTATTTGAGTATCTACCGTAACGTTAATTAATCACATTAACTATCTTTTCTTTGTGTAACCTAATCGAGTAATCTTTTACTGTTTGAGAATAGGCTGTTTCATCGAGCGTCAGCCTAGTGTGTGTGCACCAGTTACCGAGTCATAGGATACCTCGTTGTCCAGGCACGACTCAGGGCGGTAATGGTGTTTTGTTTTCCAGTGTTTAAGGCAGGGGTTGGATCTAGTGTTACCGTTGTTGCATTTTGCCATTATCTAGTCCAATGTTGAAGAGCCCTGTGTCTTTGAGAACCTGGATCGTAACAATATAAACCCCATTAAACTAGTGGATATATTCCTAAAAATATACCCAAACATAAAATGAACTCTTGTACTTTCGCAGAAGTACTGAACTCTTGTACTTATGCAGCAGTACTTACATCAAAAATAAAACTCGCAGTCGCAACTACTGAGATTTTCTTAAAATTATATTGCTTCACAGCCAAAACTACTTACAAGAATTGTTGTTTTACTACTATTGTACTTTAGCATAATTTCCTGTAATGAATACTACAGAGAAATTTTATATCACAACACCTACATACAGTATCACAGCTCGTATGCTCCGTACACATACTCCGGCGGGGTCTAGGGTGTCCTATGTTACACTGAATGCACCACCCCCCCCCTCTTTTCTTAATCTAAATAATAAGTGACTTAGAGGCCACCTAGACCCTCTGCCTTAAAGCTATACATGGCATGGAAGGTCTGTCTAGAGCTACTGAAAGGTATCGAGTCAAAAACGTATGATTAACCCCTCCAACCCGGATGGGCTCTTGAACGCCCATAACAACCTCGGCCCGCGCAACCCGGAAGGGCTCTTGAACGCCCATTGCTTGCATGCGTGCTTTCGAATGCCGCGCGTACATTTTCGGTATCGTGGGACGGTAGGTGGCGCCACCAGGCGTAAACTCCGCCACAGCAACAGTATCTACCCCGACGCCATCATGGACAGTACGCCAAATAGTGATTCCGCTGTGTCCGATACCGTGCTTCCTACGACGCCCTTGCTTGTTCGTCGCGCCTTACCCCGACGCCATCGCCTAAATGGGTTATCTCCCGGAGGTATTGAGACGACATTGAGACTTT
The DNA here is from genome assembly GCA_032716605.1 of Paralithodes platypus. NCBI lineage: Eukaryota > Metazoa > Arthropoda > Malacostraca > Decapoda > Lithodidae > Paralithodes > Paralithodes platypus. The sequence goes on from CM064521.1 coordinate 48,962,154, forward strand.
ATGAGCGAGCTGATGCCAAGCATAATGTTGATGATGAAGTCAGTGACGACTCCAGTAATTATAAGTCGAGTGATTATGGCCATGAGAGTGATAAAGAAGAGCAATTCCTGGGATTTGCGAGAGAACATGACAGTGATGAGAGTGATGAAGGTGATGTACCAGTTGTTGAGGAAGCTGGTTTACCTAAAGACAGTGAACTTGAGAGAGTGAGCGAGTGGGAGAGTTCAAGGTCACTCACCAAATTTCGCTTAAGTGACACGACGCCAAGCCCTTCCCCTGGTAAATCGCCTTTCAAGCTACATTTGTATAAGCAGAAAATACTTGAGAAGGCGGCCGCGGCAGCTAGGGAACAAGCAAAACTACTTGGTGAGGATGAGGCTGTGAGTGAGGGTCAGCGTGGTGACCCTTCTCGTCCGCCATTGTCTCCCTTATCTACCCACGCCACCCAAGATGACCCGGATGCCCCGCATTCTTCCCCACCACCCCCACCATTGCCAAGGGTTGAGGACCCCACACTTTCGGCCTATTTGCCTCCTAGGTCCCCCGACAGGAGACATACTGCTGCCGAAAAGGGGAAAGGTAGGAAATATACCAAGAAAATTAAGAAAAGTAAGAGAGTTTTGTTCGAGGCTCCCGCGGCGTCCACCCCGGCCGGCCCCAGCCATACGTCCCCGCAACTTTCCCCACCTCTCCCGCCTTCAACATGTCTTCCTGAAGAAGTCTTTGAGCTCGCATCACCAATACCTGGGCCTAGTGACAGTGAAACATTGCTTTCTGTCACTCGTCGCAGGCCAAGGAGCCCGGGACCTCGGGGGGACACAGCCTCACCTGCCACTCCTTCCCCACCTCGCCCACCCGCACGCCGCCCACGCATCACTGTTTCCCCGCCAGATTATGTGGGGGCCACTGATGATGAAGGGCACCTCTCTCAAGACTCTGGCCATGATTACATAGGTCCACCGTCAGGGCAAGATGACCACTCTGACGATGACTATATGGACATCGACGACCCTCGACCCATCCGCTTGGCCCGGCGTCGTGCTGCCCGTCGTGCTGCCCACCGCCCTGGCCGCCACCCTCGCCGCCCTAGGGCGCGCGCCTCCCGAGTTGGCCGTGGGCGTGCTGGGCCACCAGCTGGAGCTCCTCGTCAGCGTAGACAAGACCCATTCTACGTTTTTCAGTGGCAAGACGTAGTTGATGAGGATGCATACAACCCTGATGTGCCAGCTTTTGATGAGGTACTGGAGGGTTCAGGCGTTACCCCCAATTTTCCTGCAGGCCCCAATGCTCCACCACACGAACTGTTTGAGGCCTTCTTTGATGAGGAGGTGGTAGGCTATGTTGTCAAAGAGACAAATAAGCAGCACCAATTCCAGGTCCACTTTTTGGGAAAGGTGACCAAGGGCCACATGAGGCAGTGGACCCCAGTGACTCATAAAGAGTTCATGGTGTTCCTGGCACTCACCATGCTAATGCCTCATGTCAAGAAGCATAGGTTGCCTGACTATTGGATCACCAATGATCTGATATCCACCCCTGCCTTCGGGAAATATATGTCTCGCGACCGGTACCTTGATATCCTCGCAGCGCTCCATCTTGTCACCAACCTTGACGTCCACCTCCCAGACAAGCTGTGGAAGATTAGGACGTTGTATGAGATGATGCGAGAACGCTTCACCTCCTACTTCAAGCCCTTCCGCAAGGTCGTCATTGACGAGTCTCTTGTGCTGTTCCGGGGAAAACTCAGCTTCCGGCAGTACATCCCCTCAAAAAGACATCGCTTTGGCATAAAATTCTTTGTGCTGTGCGACTGCCAAACTGGCTATGTTCCGGTCTCCCTGGTCTACAGCGGGAAGGAAGGGGACTTGCTTGTGGACCCCCTCATTGGCTTTGGCGGAGCAGTGGTGCAAGCCATGATGGACCGCTACTTTCATAAGAATCACGTCCTCTACACGGACAATTATTACACGTCCCCCACTCTCTCACAGTACCTGCATGAGCGCAAGACGGGGACTGTAGGCACAGTACGAGGGAAAAGGAAGGGCATGCCACCTTTCCCTCCAAAGACCAAAAAAGGTGATGTGTTCAAGAAGAAGTCGGGGCCCATTCTGGCTATCCACTGGCACGACCAGCGGAAGGTCAACCTCCTGACCACCATCCACAAGGGGGAAATGGTGGAGACTGGCAAGGTGGATCGCCGCACCCAGGCCAGGGTGACCAAGCCCGATGCTGTCCTGGACTACAACATCAACATGAGGCTGGTGGACAAGTCCGACATGCAGATAGGCTTCATTGACTGCCTGCGTACCTCGTGCAGATGGTACAAAAAGTTCTTTCTGCATATGGTGGACATAGTCAGTTCTGAATGCCTACAACATATACAAGCTTCGGAATGTGAACACACCCATGAAGTTCAATAGCCTGCGGAGGTTCCAAAAGCAGGTGTTGACGGAGCTCCTGGAGAAGTATGCTATGCCACAGAGGGCAGTGGCACATCCTGGGCCCGCCGTTATTGACCGCTTGCAGTCTGCTCAATACTTGACTAGGCACAGGCTTGGTTCCCTGCCTCAGAATGAATCCGGAAGAACACAGCAGAAGCGGTGCCATGTCTGCTACAACAGCAGGGTGAAGCCGAGGTCAGGTAAAAAGTCAACCCTGGAGTGCAAGGTGGCACTCTGTGCTGTAGATTGCTTCTTTGATTACCACTCCAAGCTGGAGTTCTAATAATCATACTGAAATTGCCAAATAAAATGACAATATGTACACTATAATTATATATAGGCAAAAAGTGGAAGAAAACCAATGTATTGTAATACAAAAGTCATGTATTATGAGAACATTGATACAAATACAATTACACCATAATAATATGTGAAAGTGACACATATGTATATACCAAGTGACATTCATATGATTAGAACCTATAGAAATATAGAAATCAGTGAAAAAAGACACAATAAATTGTATATAAATCGTTTACAAATCATATAACTAAGTGAAAGTGACACAAGACCTAATATTTGATGGCCAAAGTATAATAACCACCTGTGATAACGAATAATCAGTGCCTAATACAACAATAACCTACCTCAATTACTAATAAAATGTACGGTATCGAGTGAAAATGAGCATTATCAGTGACAGTGACACTCTCTAAAGCATATTTGTCAAAGTGAAAGTGACACAAGACCTAATATTTGATGGCCAAAGTATAATAAACACCTGTGATAACGAATAATCAGTGCCTAATACAACAATAACCTACCTCAATTACTAATAAAATGTACGGTATCGAGTGAAAATGAGCATTATCAGTGACAGTGACACTCTCTAAAGCATATTTGTCAAAGTGAAAGTCACACAAGACCTAATATTTGATGGCCAAAGTATAATAAACACCTGTGATAACGAATAATCAGTGCCTAATACAACAATAACCTACCTCAATTACTAATAAAATGTACGGTATCGAGTGAAAATGAGCATTATCAGTGACAGTGACACTCTAAAGCATATTTGTCAAAGTGAAAGTGACACAAGACCTAATATTTGATGGCCAAAGTATAATAAACACCTGTGATAACGAATAATCAGTACCTAATACAACAATAAGCTACCTCAATTACTAATAAAATGTACGGTATCGAGTGAAAATTAGCAATATCAGTGACAGTGATACCCTAATAAACATATTTTATATAATTGGCCTCAAAATAACTAGAAAATATCAAATAAACATCACATTCTCAATATCAAACACTAAAATCGCTTAAGGGAGATAAATACTTTGGCGCGGCGAGCGGCTAGGTGCGTCGTAGCCATGGCCGAGGCGACGCGTCCGAACGCGGGAAGAATTTGCCGCCGAAAAGCACTCGTCTTCCCGTGCTCACCATTATGCAACCAGAGGGGCTAGAGACCTCTACTCAACGCCATTCGACAGAGGAAGGTTTGTGGAACATTATTCTTTTTTATTCACAACATTACATGACATATTCATTGACTTACAGAGTAGTTAACATAGGCCAAAGATCGTCAAAACACCCGGTACCGGAGCACAGTCGCAAGCTATAGCCCCCGGGGCTGGAGGGTTAAAGGACCATAGGTGCGTGGACGCTATGTCCTCAACAGAAAAATTCTTAAGGAAACGCAAAGAGGCCGCCCATTTGCGTAAATCGTGGGCTCTTCCCACTACGCCGGGATTACTCTCTTTAACCCTTCTGGCCCGGGTGTCATTTTAATATGACACCACGAAATAAGGGCAGGTGCCCGGGTGTCCTTTCAGGAGATAGTAAGCTTTCAAGCCTATTCAGCTTGGTCTGAACGCCGTGCGTCCGACGCATGTAAACAAAGCCGATCGTTGCGTCACCGCACCTCCGAAAACAAGAAGGAGAAGACTCTTTTGTTATTGTATGTCGTTGTTTCAGTAGTGAAAAGATCGTCATATTGCTAACATCGCCTGAAAATGCTCTCCACTAAAATCATCATCACAACTGAACCACTTGACTTAGAGAGCTCTACTCAACGCCAGTCTACAGATTGGAAACCGCACTACATTTATAGATGCGTGGGAAATTTCTAGCAGTTAAAATTAACCAAAATACGGTAGCCTAGGCCTAGACGTTTTTCGGCCAGATCGCCCGGGTACGCCGCAGTCATTAGGAGAGCTAGCCCGGGCCAGGAGGGTTAATGACTTCGACTAGCAGAGAAGCTAGTTTACGTTTCAATAAGCGTTTGCCCGTACTTGCTACCCAGAAAGCACCCTGTTGATTCAGAGGTGCTACTCTCAAATATTTGGTTAGAGCTTGCACTGGACATAAATTATGGTGCACTTTTCCCCTTTTCAACGCCGGCACCGTGAACTCTGAAAACACGTGTTCACTGTGTTCATTTTTGGCGATGAACCCCGGGGAAGGTGCAAAGTGAATACACTCATTGAGCCTACCAAACCTTATGCAATTAGGTGTGTTGCTCATCGCCGCCAGCTCAGATACCCTGTTCCCGGTAGCCAAAGCCATAAGGAATACTGCCCTTTTTAAAAGTAAGTCAATATCTGCAGTATTTTGGTACAGACGGGAATGAAGTAAAGACAACGCCTTGTCCAGAGACCAGGTAGGCATGAGCTGATGGGGAGGTGGGCGGAGTTTAAAACATGCTCTCATGAAACCTTTTTCCTCCGCTAGTGGTATGGTTAGACCTGTAAGGTCAAAGAATGGCATCCTAATCGCTGTTCAGTGATTTTTTAACGTTACTACAGATAGACGTTTCTGCTCGAACAGATAGTTTAAATAATGAAAAACCAAAGCCACCGAAGGTACGGTTTGTTCTGTTCTAAGTATCCAAGAAGTAAAGGACTGCCAGTGCGATTGATACTGTCTCTTTGTAGATTGGGTATATTGATTCATGAATTTATCGGTCACGTTTCTACCATACGGTGTTAGCCACTTGGCCTCCTGAATGTCCATAATGCAAAAGTCAGTGAGGTCTCTAGGTTGCCAATCGTGTCTAAGTGGAAATACCCGACCGGGAGCGACACCGAGTTCGGGCACCACGTTTTCAATTGCTGGTACCACAACTGCACCGGCCACAGGGGCGCGATTAACGAGACTACGCCCCGATAATCCCGTAGTTTGTTTACTACGTGGCACATTAGATAAGCGTCTGGTGGCGGAAACAGATAAATGGAACTCCACCTGTTCCAGTCCGTCACCAGTGCGTCGGGTCCTCCCGCCGGCGAAACCTTTTGTTTACCGGGACGTGCCAATACGCGTCTGTCAGGTCTAAAGAACACATCCACCCTCCCGGCGGAAGTGTTAGCCTGATTTGATTCACTGTCAGCATCCGGAAGGAAACGTTGTGGATGTGGAGGTTCAGATAAGACAGGTCTACGACCGGCCTCATCTGAACACTGTCCCTTTTGGGCACTAGAAAAAGTTTGGACGTAAATACTGGGTAATTTTGAGGGACCGGGATGATGACATTCTTGGCGATCATCTCCTGGATCAGTGACTCCACCTCTAATGAAACAAAATTTGCCTTTGTCGCCTGACGTAAGCGAGGTCGCCGGAGCCACTGCCAGGTGATGCCTTTGCGTGCCACCATCCTCGCCCATGTGTTTAATGGCCATGCGCGATGACACGCCCGGAACGACCCAGTTAGCAGACAAGGGTTCGCCGGCTGGACTACCCTCTGATCCACCCGCCGTAAGACTGGCCCTGGGAGTGAGAGAGACCCTAGTTTTTTGGTGGTGGTGGTGGTGTATGCTTCGATGACTGGCCGGGTTTGGCAGGAGACGGGCCCTGGCCCGGTCGTTGAACCTTCTGTCCTTTATGATTACCTGAAAACTTTCCTTGCTTGTATCTGTACTGAGCCTGACTTTGGGTGGAAGAGGACTTAGGCAGATGAAAGGGCTTTGCCCCACCAGGCTGAGCTTTTGCGACTGGTTTGGGCTTGGGAAAATTGAAAGCAGGTTTCTTAGATGGGGCGGGACTGTGCTTAAAGGCCTGAGCCATGTTGAACACTGTTTTCCACACCTCCGGGGACATTAAAGAGGCAGTTAGAACAGGGGACATAACCACTTGATTTGCAATCCTATCCGGGAGCTTCCTCACGAGAGACATCCTTAGATCTTGTCTTGCCCGCACCGCCTCTAGCAAGGCTGTACGGATATCTCCCAGTGACTGTATAGAAGTCTGGAGTAGCAAGCGTCTAGACAGTTCGATAGCCTTTCGGACTTCCGCGTCCGCGATTGCCTGAGCAGATCTTAGCATTGACTTCACTACCTGTTGTGTGACAATATACTGGGAAAACAGTCTATATGCCTTCCCACGTAGCCTAAACTCCCAGTCTAGGTGAGCAGTGGACGGTGTAGAAAAGGAATCTTTAAGCTCGCATAGATTAATTTTAGGGGCAGCTAAAAATGCAAATAAAGCAGAGGGAACTCCGCCGGCAGAGAATACCGGCAGAGAGAACCAAGAATGGCTTTCTTGTGGAATTTGGTGCGAAGATTTAGAAGTAAAAGTTGTTGCAAAGTTCTGAGCCTCCACTTCCCATTCCACCCAAGGTCCCGGACCAGGGAAAACAACATGCAATTCAATGAGGAAAAATTCCAATTAATACGGTACGGAGATAATAATTTCTTACAGTTTCTTACAGTAGATGGTGTTAAAGAAATTACTTAACAGAATCTAACCACATAATAGAACGGAAAGACAGTGTGAAAGACCTTGGGGTATTAATGTCTGAAAATATGGGTTTCAAAGTACATAACCAGGTCAAAGTGGCGGCTGCGAAACGTCTAACGGGTTGGATTCTGCGTACTTTTAAAACACGCGGTGAATTGCCTATGATAACGCTCTTCAAATCTCTAGTGCTACCGCGGCTTGAATACTGTAGCGTATTAACATCCCCATACAAAGCAGGTGAAATAAATGACGTAGAGAGTGTACAAAGAAATTTCACTTCGCATATAAGTTCGATAAAACATCTACACTATTGGGAGCGTTTAAGAGCACTGAATCTGTACTCACTGGAACGTAGAAGAGAACGTTACCTAATAATATACACGTGGAAAATCACAGAGGGTTTAGTACCAAACCTACATACTCCGATAGTCATGAAATTCAGTGATAGGAGAGGCTGGGAATGCGAAATCCCCCGGATGAATAACAGGGGTGCTATGGGCTCTCTGCGAGAGGGCTGGTTATCACACAGAGGCCCACGTCTCTTCAACAAACTCCCACGGCGAGTAAGAGACATGAGGGACATCTCGTTAGACAACTTCAAGAGAGCCCTAGATGTCGAACTGCAAAAAGTGCCAGACGAGCCCATCCTCGCAAGGGAGCGAGCTGTCGCTTCAAACAGTCTACTACACCAAATCACCACCCATAACGAGGGGCGTCGCGCTCCTTGGTGCCGATAGAAGAGCGGCGAACACAACTAAAGGTATCTAAAGGTAAGGACCCAACTGCTCCACCTTCAAAACTGGATTTGCGGCTGTGTCTGTGAACGTCTTTAAACCTAACTCTAGTGTTAGAGCTGACAATGCTTTTATATCATTTAAACCGTCATGCTTGGTCCAGTCCGAAAACAGTTTTGAAGCTGACGCAGGGGGTAGGGCAGGTGTAGAAGTATACACAAAATAATCATGGTGATAATAGTTAGGAATGGCCTTAATATTAACATCAAGAACATTTCCTAGAATATCTAAAGCACATAACTTCCTAGATTTATTCCCTTGGATTACCCACTCACGTGGTACCGGAAGCTCCCCCGACATAGTGGATTGTGCTACCTCTGGCTTTGCTGGGAACATTGTTACCCATGACTCATCCGGCCCGTATAAGAGGGGCATAGCTCCCTTTCTGACCGGGGCCTTGTCTAAAGGGGGAGGATTTACATCTGCTACTACTCTCACATTGGAAGTAGTCCGTGCCGCCGAAGTTGGCCTAGTAACAATAGTAGGTGATACAGGGGGAGGGTGCGGAATTTGTGTCAAAGCAATGGAAGTAGCCAGAGGTCGGACATTCGATGCCGTCGTGGGAGCTCCCAAACCAACTGTAGGAGTCTCCGGCTGCTGGCCAAAAAACTTAGTTAGTGCATTCGCTAGTAACCCATAATTTCATCAGCTGTGACAAATTTAGCAGAGGATGAACTATGTGGCGAATCATTCCTACTCTGAGAGTCGTCTATCAATGAACCGGACTCTTGAACCTCCATCTCAGAAATTATAGAACCCTCATCCCTTTCCTCCGGCCTCTCAGGAGAGGATTCCGCCGAAGCCGGAACCCCCTCATGCTGCCATGTTAAGTCCGGGATGGACGATGGGATCTCAGCGTCCCGGTGGACGTCTGCCACTACCTGTGTTGCCTGAGAAGGATGTGAGCCGTCACTCCATGGCTGGGAGTACCTCCAAACTCCCCGGTCTTGGCCGGAACTCACTTGTGAGCTAGGAACCACACCAATTACTGAGCCCTCACTTGAGCCCTCTAGAGGGTTATCACTTCTGGTAGAACTCTCTAAATCTAAATCTAAATCTAAAGCTGGTACATGTGAACTGGGAATAATATTTGGTGACAACCTGTCCGCCGGTATATCCCCCACCACAGTCTCTGACTCCACTCCCGACCTGTCAGATTGGACATGAGACATGTCGGGGGTAGAGGCAGAAAGTGAGGTACGAGGCTCCGGCGAACGCCGGGAGGCCTTTCGTACATGAGTATCCTTTTTCGAAGACTTGTGACTTCGCCGTGACCTTGACTTCACACTAGGGTTGTCCTTGGTCTTCTCCTCCTTGCTCTTCTTCCTCGAAGGTGAAGTAGAGTGACTATGTGTCTGTTGTCGGAGGGGAGACCTTGACCTGGACCTCGAGCTTGACTTGGGAGCTGCCGCCGGGGGTGTCGGCTCTCGAGATCTCTTAGATGTGCCGGGGGAGGGAATAAGCACTTTACCCTGCCCAGTCTCTGCCGACTTACGCACATTTACTCTACTTTTAGAAGGGGGACGTTTAAGGGGGGGATGCTGAACAATCAATCGTTCCCACAAAACTACGTTATCGCACTGAAGAGCTTTATGAGCCACTGAAGTGGCATAAGTAGATAGGAGTTGTTTGACCTCGCGCAATGCAACCGCCGCGCCCTGATTATCTTGCTGTAAGACTTTGATACTTAACTGACTACAAAAAGTACAATTCTTAGTCACCCACAAACCCCTTGACCGGTCCAAGCATTTGACGCATCTGATGCACAGTGTATGCGCAAAAATAGGGATCCCTGAACAGGAGGGTGTTAAGCACAGAGCAAAAACAGGGTCTAGTGTAGCCATGACAGAGACCGGAAAAAGCTACCCCCCCCCCCCCCCCCCCCCCCCGGGGCTCCTTCTGGTCCTTTGTTGACCCGCCGGAACTCCGCCCTGGAAAAAGAAAATTTCCAGGAATTAATGCTCATAAGGTTACCCCAAAATGTACTAACATAAGTGTTAATGAACCGCCGGGCAACAAGGCATAATACACCACTATTATCTCTTGTTACCCTGTAGGTTCCTATGTAAAGATTTTAGAATATCTTTACTTGTCCAAAAGATTTAAGCATATCCTCTGACATGATATAAAGACGAGCACATCTTTATAAATGACGCAGTCGTCCCAGTGGTTTTTTGTCCACCGGAAACCCATATTAAGACGCCGGCCTCCTTATTATATCGCAGTTAAAAAGGGTAAGCCTATCTTAAACTTTAGATCTGACTTCTCTCGAAGCCTTCATAGATCGCCGTATTTTGAAGGCCTCGATACCCAATTGTATCCCTCAATTGTCTGGCCAACTATACCGAATTGCAAATCCGTTAATCCCACCCTCCCAAGGTTCAACCGCCGGGTGTGAAATTAATTTAAATGTTAACCCCAATTGTTCCTATCCCCACTTCTTTGCAAAAGATCGCCGGGGTGGAAAGACCAAACAAACAAAACAGCCTAGTTCTTCAATGGCTTTGCAAAAACCGGGAAAAAACTATACTCAACCGGTGTCCGCATGAACACCTAGTGAAAACGGGTATAGCCATCCCGCCGGGAAACACACAGTAAGCCTGAACACAGGCTCCACTACAGAGACGCAGTTCCTGGAGAGCCCTCAAGCCACCACTCGCCGGGGGAAACGAGCCTATTTTAACCACGCGTGATTAAAACTCGGCAACCAGCCGGATTTTCTCGGTGCAATCGAGAAAACCCGCCGGAAAATGCAACCCACACTAACCAGACGCAATATGATATACACAAATAGGCCCTGGATTAAGCCAAAACACAACTAATCCAGGACACACATGACACAGAATTACATATTTATACAATAAAACAATAACACTTGTACATGTAAAAAGCTACGAGTGGCTGGCTAGGCCTAAGCAGACGGAAACATCACTTAATCACGTCGTAATATAAACAAAAAGCACTGTATCATATCACAACAGGAACAGCCGCCATCACATCATCGTAGAAAAAATCCCGGGAGAGGGATGCACTGACTCGGGACCTAGAAAAAACTTCACTAAGTGAAGAAAAATACGCTAGGAACGTCAGAAAACAAACAATAAGGCAACTTCATCAGAAAGATAAGAAGAAGACTTGATAACGCGTAGTTAAAGCCAACTAAATAACTAGGCTAGCTAGCCGCGAAAAATGTAACACGCGTCCACCATGGGACCACGAGGGTACACCCGAAATAGGTGTCCCAAACACACGACCCAAATACACTGAACTGCGGGAAACCCGCCCATGACACTCCTGCTACGCATATCCTAACCTTACTCGATACATCCCAGAGTAAACAAATGAGAAAAAACTCACTAGGGACGCAGCAAATGCGGAACCAGCGGAGCGTGGGGAGACACGTCAGGGCAGGTTGAGCGCAGAGCAGAGAAGAAGGAAGTATGACGCCTAAAGTCAGCGTCTGGTCAAATATCCACACAAGTACATCCACGAGTATATGGAAAGCTTATGAATAGTTATTCTTATTTTATTTTTATTTATTATTTGTTACGAAGTTTTTTCGTAGTGAGAACCCAATTTCATAATGACAGAACCATGAGTGAGGTTGCGTGCGCTCATGATGAAGGCTCCTCAAATTTTTATGCTCTGTGCGGTAGATTCAAACTACGGTAAATGAGCGTTTGAAGAGGCCTTATGTAATAGGCATAATCGTCAATGATGGAGGGGCCACTAATAAATACATGAAATTACCTGGTGCACTAGGTCCTGCACCCTTGAGGAGAGGCAGCAACTAGCAAAAAAAGCCCACAAAAAGTGAAAAACACCAAAAAGGGGTCAGCACCCCCCTCCCAACCAACGAGAAGGGCATAAGTACTGTACGCCTAGGCCTAAGTTCGCGATCTTTTTTTGCAAAACTAAGGCAGTGACTAAAACAAAATTAAAAGAACCTGCTAAGACAAAAACTAAAGCCACCGCAAATTAAAAAACAACAAAATATGGCAAAGGCCATAGTGAACGAGGTGCCCAAGCGGCGGCGCATGCGCAGAAGGCAAAAAGAAGAGTACCGTAAAATGCGGCAACTTCGGACATTTTTCGATGTTTTTTAACAATTTCTCCTGAGTGTAAACACATTATAGAGATTTAACTAGGTCAAGTGATGTATGGTGATAGTGCGCCGTAATCCAGGAAGCCTCCTAAAATTATCCCCCATAAGAAGAGAGCTATCCTTATCCTAAATGATGTCCGAAGTTTGCTTGAAAAGTTGATAACTTCGGACATGTGTGAATAACTTCGGACATACGGTGTTTCTTATGGAAAATGGTTGCCAAAAAAGCTGAGATAACTTCGAACAAACGGAGGAGAACTTCAGACCTACGTTCGTGGCCTTATTTCATTCATTTTTCGGCTCCTACTATTTTATATGAATATTTTATTATTGCTGCTTATTCCTGTCCGATGTTATAGTGGAAAATGCACAGTCAATACTTTTAGGCCTGTATAATCAGTATAGGAGGGGGATATATACGATGTTTAACATATATTCTGTTTGGATCTGTTCTCGTTAGGCATTGAGCTCACTCCTAGAAAATATTGAGCAGGAAAAATAACCAATGCTGTCAAATCAATAACTCGAAAATTAACTAGGCCTAGTGAAAATATATAGGTATGTATAATATATCACTGCATATACACTTTTATGAATTTGAGCATTTTTATAGGTATAACGTATTTGTTGGAGTTTCTTTCGGCAGATAAACAAAAATTTGGACAAGATATATCTATCTATCTATCTATCTATTGCCTGACGCCGTGATCCCCGAAGGGGTGGCCACGAACAAACCGCCCCCATGCACCTCTGTCCCCAGTCAGTCGACGCTCCTCCCCCCAACCAGCACCGCCCTCGTTCATGTACTTCCTCACTCCATCCTTCCACCTCATATTCGGTCTACCTCTCCCTCTCTGTCCCTTCACCTCGCTCTCGTACACCCTCTTAGTCATTCTCTCGCTTTCCATACGTTCCATATGGCCGAACCATCTCAAGTTGTTCCTTTTCACACTTTCCAGCACATCTACCTCCACACCACACCTCCTTCTTACTTCTTCATTAGTCTGTCTATCCCTCCATGTAACTCCGCACGCACTCCTTAAGTAATTCATTTCCACTGATCTCACTCTTGGTCTGAGTCTCTCAACCAACGTCCATGCTTCGCTTCCGTAAGTCAGTGTCGGGATTACCACACTGTCATGCAAGGACTTCTTCACTTCCATACGGACTACCCTATTTCTTGTTACTGCTTTTAGCATTCCTACAACCCTCTTCCCCTGTTGTACCCTCTCCCGCACTTCTTCATCCATAGTCCCATCTTTACTCAACACACTGCCCAGATACTTAAAAGAGTTGACGATCTCCATAGCCTGACCATTCAGCTTCACCTCACACTCTGTGACTTCACCCCTTTCGAAGACCATAACCTTGCTCTTCCCCGTATTTACCTTCAAATTCCGTTTTTCGCACACTGTTCCAAACTCATTTACCAGACCCTGCAACTCCCATTCATTATCACTCATCAGAACTGTATCATCCGCAAACAGCAGTATAGGTAGCTTCCACTCAATTCCCTCCCTTTTCAGCGATACACCAACATCCACTGCTCTTGATAGTATTTCTTTCATGACTCCATCCATATATACAGTAAACAACCACGGGGACATCACACACCCCTGTTTCAAACCAACATTCAGGTCAAAGAACTCGCTCTGCTCACTCTCCACACGTACTGCCGCCTTTGCACCCTCATACATGCTCTTCACTGCTTTCAGCAACTTGCCCTCTACTCCGTATATTCTTAGTACTTTCCACAAACCTTCTCTGTCATAGGCCTTCTCCAAGTCCATAAAGGCAACATACACCTTTTGTTTCTTCTCCAGATACTTCTCCACAACACAATTCAGGGTAAAAATCTGATCTACACATCCTCTTCCCTTCCTAAAATCTCCCTGCTCGTCGCCTATCCATTTCTCCGTTCTCACTCTCACTCTCTCAATCACTATCCTACTGTATACCTTCCCTACTACGCTTAGAAGACATATTCCTCGGTGGTTACCACACACTCCTCTTTCCCCTTTGCCCTTATATAGGGGGACTATTATGCCAGTCTTCCAGTCATCGGGTGCACTCCCCTTCTCCCATGCTAGTTTGCACATTTTCCATACCCATTCTATCACTATCTCACCACCATACCTCAACATTTCCCCACACACTCCATCTGTTCCTGGTGCTTTCCCCAACTTCACTCTTTTCATGGCTTCCCACACTTCTGACCTCCTGATCCCCACCTCCTCCTCCACTACTTCTCTTCTTCTCCCTCCCATACCATATCCAGCTATGTTTGCTGGCTCTTCATTCCTTACATTTAGCAACTCACTGAAGTACTCCCTCCATCTTTCGACTCTCTCTTGCTTCTCGGCTAGCATTCTCCCATTCTTATCTTTCACACCCTTACTGTTTCCCTTGCTACCTTCCCTAACTTTCTTGACTTCTTTCCCGAACAGTTTCTTACTCTCCCTCCATTTTAAACTCAGATTCCTTCCAAATTCCTCATCTACTCTTCTCTTACTTTCCTTCACTACTCTCTTCACCACCCTCTTACTCTCCACGTACCTCGCTCGTTTCTGTCTCTCGGAATCTTCATTCCCTCTACTACCCAACCACACTCTATATGCTTTCTTCTTTTCTTCCACAGCTATTCTTACCTCTTCTGTCCATGCTGTACCTTTCACTCCCCTCCCTCTTCTCCTCACTCCACACACCTCCTCACATGCTGCACAGATCTCATCCTTAAACACCTTGCTCATCTCCTCCACTTCCTCCATAACGTCCAGGTCGAACCCACCTAGTCGTCTTTCCACTGCTCTCCTGTACTCCTCCCTGACTTCCTCCTCCTGCAACCTCTCCACCCTCCTCACCATTCCACCCTCCTCTCGCTTCCCTCCAGCTCTCCTCACCCACTTCTTTTGTATCCTAACCTTAGCTACCACTACATAATGATCAGACAGACCCCCTCCAATACCCCTATACACCCTAGTATCCATCACAGATTTCTTCATTCGTTCATCCACACATACATAATCAATCAATGACTTTCGTTCCACCACTGTCTTATCCTTCATCGTCAGCATCCGTTTCCACGTGTACCTGTGGATCATTCTGTGTCAGAAGAAGGTGTTGGCTATCCACAGCCTCCTCCCCACACATACGTCCACAAGTGCACTACCATTCCCATTCACCTCTGATGGTACCCCCCACCCTCCCACCACTCCCTCAACTTTCCTATCACCCACCTTACCATTCATATCCCCAATCAGAAATATTCTTTCGTTCTTGTCAAACTTTTCCAGACACGCCTCCACATTCATCCAGAACTCCTCTTTCTTTCTTTCAAGTATATCCTCTGTCGGGGCATACACGCATACAATCACCCACGTTTGTATTCCTACTTTCATTCTCACCCACACAATCCTTGAACCCACAGACCCATACTCTCTTACACATTCCTTCCATTTGCTACTTATAAACAAACATGCACCTTCTCGCGCTGTTCCTTCACTCACTCCAGCACACACCTCTCCTAATTTATATATATTATATATCCAGAATTATCCGAAATATATAAATCGGTTCGCATAATATCATATTTTTATGGGTTTTTGGACTCAGAGAATGATTATTTGATCTTTTACCACCATGTTAATGATGTACAAGTACTATGAATGATTTTCATAGGGCAAATAATAACAAACGATTGTTTTGTTCCATGTCCGAAGTTACCATGTTTTTTTTTTTAAACACAATCGGTTAAATGATAGTGTTCTAGCTAGAGCGTTATACAAGTGTAACAAATTTCCTTTGGTGGATGTTGTCTCCGGTAATGTTACTACAAAATTATATCAGTCACAACATCATTCATACAAACAAATTTCTTCAGGGTGATAGAAGTTTGGCAGGGTAGCGAAAAATGTACATATTTTCGTCACATATATAATATTTTTTTCGTGTACATATACTCATGTCAGTTCCCTAGGACTTTTACATGCTCTTCCTTGCCATTTCTCTAAACAGACCCCACAAAAAAAACAATAAAAAGCGTTTCCATTATATAATGACAATGTCTAATTACTTATTATCGCCGATGTCCGAAGTTATGACCCAAGTCCGAAGTTACCCCACTTTACGGTAACCTCCAGTTTCAACGCCACACTCCAATAAAACACGTTAGAGCCCATTTTTCGGTGTGCCTACATCACAGATTATCTGTCTAAAACCACAGGTACCTTAACCCTTAACTGGCGGCACCCCGGCTATAGCCGGGCGTCAATTTGCAGCAAGTTAGGAGCATTATTAAGGCTTTTAAAGGGTTAAAATATAGTACAAATGGCCGGGAGTGGAGCGGGCCACACGTCCGACTCCCAGGGCCTACCGCCGCCCACTGACTCACCCTCCCTGAGTTCTCGAGAGGCCGGCAGTGTAGCCAGTAGTGAGCGTAGCTGGAAAAAATATACCGCTATACGCTAATCTCCCATGTTACTGGTACCACTGTACCACGAGTGCTACGTAGCTCGTTCTGGTCTCATTTTGAAGCTTTTAGCGCCTAGTTTTTTGCTGAATACATTTCTTTTCATGCAGATACTTGATTTATCATTCAGGAGGGCCTGAACATGCCCAAATAAGCCCAATACCCCCCGCTCGACAAGGGTTAAATAAGGCCCACAACTCACCCAAAGGGAAAGGGACAGGCATGGAAGACACAAAAAAACAGAGGCCCGAAAACCGCGTGTTGACAAGGAGAGTAGCGTGAAACAGATGATATAATGAACCCGGTCGTATGGTGCGGTGGACCCGTGACAGCGGCTTAAGGAGCCAGATAGGATGGACAATGTTCTACAATTTTCTCTTTTCTTTCTCATCAATATTTTAAGTTTTTCCTTTTAATAATAGCCTCAAAAGTGTGTAAAACATACCTAGTAGAGAGAGTAGGTGCTACTCTAGATGTTATCGATTAATCACGCTATGGATTACGATAATTGCCCGCTCCACAACGGAACGGAATTATACGAGATGTATATAGCTCTACGTTGGAGACGAAGAGGCTACTACTAAATATTGTGTTTCACGGGTAGGAGTACAGTACCGGAAATTGCGTTCATGGCGAAAATATGGAGGTGATAAATCGGCACCAACAGTTCTAGACTAATACGCCACTAAGAAAGCCCAGGTGACCGAAGCCGCTCCCAGGCGAGGGGCTGACGAGGGTGCGGAAACGCCCGGGACACCAAAGAACCACCCAGGGCCCTGTGCCCCTTAACAATTATGAAGGGAAAGTTGAGGGACAAAGGAAAAATGTGACTCTTTGGCTCCCAGTCTGCCAACCTCTAGGTTGGCAGTAGAGAGGTCAATCCACGGAAGAGACGCCACTACTTGAGATCTAGAAAATATATACAGTGAGTAAAAGGAACAGTTAGAGTAAGCTATGGGTATGGCAGAGAATGCTCAAATCTTACTCCGATAGACCAGCCCATCATCAACCTATGTTATATATATATCCAGCGGTAGTACTCGTTATCTTGCGATGGATGAAGACTAGAAGTCTCTAGACCAAGTGGTTCAGTTTTTATGGTGAAAATAAGTACAGTAGGTCAGTTATGGTGGTCGGGAGCGTAGAATCTGTGTTTACTCCCGGCTTTCGTCATTTACCGATACTCATACTTCTGCAAATAAATAGTCTTGCTAAGGTGGCCTCCCAGAACCTGGGAGTGCTCAACCACCTCAAGGGGTTCTTTACCCCTGCACAGCTTTTTTTTTTTCTATGTGGATGAGGGAGACAAAAGGAAAAACTGCCTGTGACGAGTGCCTCCCCCAGAGTTGAAAAAGTGACAGCCGACAGGGCCAAAATCAAGGAACAGTCGAGCCAAAATGCCTGTACAGGGGCAAAGTGCGTTCTTGTATTTAGAATTGTTCACATGTGTGGGGTGGATCCTCTCACACAACATTTCTAGACAAAGTAGAGGAAAGCCTTTCGTATCATTAACTCCCGTCCACTCACCGACTCTCCGCAATCTCTCTCTCTTCGCCGCAATGTTGCATCTCTCACTATTCTATCGCTACTACAATAATCAGTGTTCCTCAGAGCTCTCTCAGTATATACCACCTCCTCTACGTAGGGTACATAGTACCCGTCTTGCATCACAATCCCACCCCTACTTTGTGCAACTCTCCAACTCAAAGAGTTAAATGATACTCCCAATCTTTCTTCTATTCAACAGCTGAGCTCTGGAACTCTCTCCTTGAATCCATCTTTCCCTCATCCTATGACTTAAATTGCTTCAAACTCTGTGTGTCCAGGCATTTTGGCTCGACGGTTCCTTGATTTTGTCACTCTTTCAACTCTGGGGGAGCCACTTGTCACAGGCAGTTTTTCCTTTTGTCTCCCCTAATCCATATAGAAAACAAAAGAAAAACTTTATGATTTATGAATATTATATCCTCATATGTATAAACTCTCTTTTCACCAAAAAATTTGATTAGCCCTCGTAGCCCTGGGAAATTTGAATGTTCGTGCCATCTGTATCCAATTTTCAGCAATTTTGTGATGTTCAAATATTCATAATTATACTGTATTGGCAATTAAATGGCCTAACCTAGGTGAATTATATATCAGAATGCAACATTCATAGTTCAAGATACCTACTGTAGTAACCCAACTTCCTCAATTGATTTTAAAGTTCCGACAGGGTGTTGTGGTGCTATACAGGTAATAAATTAAGGCTATTTCCCCTAAAGGTGATGTCACACAACAAATTGGCAGGGCTTCTATCCTGCTACTGATACAGGTTATCACCTTTCACCACATTAATGATCATTTTTCTTTCAATTGCCTGATTTATCTATGACTGCCATTAACTGTATGTACCGGTACTAGGCCTACCCTAATATTAGTGATATTAATTGACTTGTGACAAACTGATTTTGGTGTAAGCTATTTTTCCAAGGTTGACATGCCAGAATCCTGTGTGATGCAGCCTTAACCCATACTATACCAACCTATTTTCCAATTAATCTCACCCTCAGTACCAGGCCTATCATAAAAAAAGTGACACTCGCGAAAGACGGCGAAAATTACTGACTCGAGAGAGTGCACTGCTTCAGCAGTGTTGGCAATACTTAGCAGAAGGCCTATGCTTGATCTTAGCGAAAACTGCTCGCTATTAGCAACGAAAAACAGGCGTAAATCGATCTTTAATTAGTGACGAGACTCTCTCGTCGCTCGTACTGGCACGTAACTGTCCGGGTGACGAAACTCTCTCGTCGCCGGTACAACTTGGGTTAAATGTAAACTGACCTGGACCAGATGGTGCCGGTGGCTGCCAGTGCGAGGGACTGGGAGGCAGACAGTTTCTCAGCTGGACGAGTTAAATCTCCAAGACCAGCTATCACCAGACCCTGTTACATAAAACATTAGTTAATTATACAAAAAAAGCAAAACAAAAAATACCAATAATAAAGGCATGAGATGTTTTTCCAATGGTCTTTATTTTTCTGCCAAGGTAAAACATGTGAATTAACATGGAAACTATGTAGTTAGGGTTACATGTTCTGTATGTATGTTTGTACTGTACAATATTCAGGCACATACCCCGGCCCAGTGGGCTAGTATAAAATAAACACATCAACAACAACAACAACAACAACAATAGGCACATACCCTATAGCTGGGGGTGGCCGACTCGAGACAGAGCCCGATGAGAAACCAAAAAATATATGCCTAACAAAAAAAAAAAAAAAAAAAAAATACAGTATATATATATATATATATACTGTATATAAAAAAAAACAACAACACACATCTAGCACGCCCAGAAGACCTAGAAACCAAGGAACCCCAGCACTCCCCCTGGTCCCATACCTCCTGGGGAGGTTCCAGTCTCAGCAGGTAGATACAACAGCGGAACATATCACAATGCCCACCCACCTTACTTCCAGGCATAGCCCTTCACAATATAACATACACCAGCTCCCCGGGCCAGGTGCCTGACAAAATATTATCTAGTCCAACTGGCGCCGACACCCTCTCCCTACGACCGCGTTATCATTCATCTATTCACAAGCACTCTTCATTCATTCCTATGCATTACCACTTCTCTTGCCAGTTCTTCAGTCATCTCTTTATCTTCCACCGTTTGTATTACACCAGCTCTCCATCTCCTCCAAGGTCTTCCTCTCAATCTATTTCTCCTTGTTTCTGACTCATATATTCTCTTTGTAAGCCTTTATCTTCCATTCATTCCACATGTCCATACCAGCATACTCCTCAAGTAGCTTATCACCATCACATCCAACCTTCTTTTCTCCTGTACTGTACCTTCAGACCCCATGCCTCAGCCCCATACATCACTGTTGGTACAACTATCCCTTGATATATTGCACTTTTAACTTTCATTCTGAGATTTCTCACCTTCCACAAATTAACTATTGCTCCGAAAACTTTCCATTCTTCACACACTCTCTGTCTTACCTCCATTCCCACACCTGCGTCCCTGCTTATCACTCCTCCTAGATATTTATAACTCCACTTGTTCCAGCATTTCCTCATCCAGTCGTACATTTAGATTTACCCTATGAGCATCTCTATTACACACTTTCACTTTACTGTACTTTTATTGGCATTCACACTCACCTTTCTCCTCCCACATACCACACTTTTATTGGCATTCACCTTCACCTTCCTCCTCCAACATACCACACCAAACTCTTTACTACTCGATGCAGCTTCTCAGACTCCGCCACCAACGCTGTGTCATCAGCAAACAGCAACTTATTCAACTCTCATTCAATATTTCCCATGAATATGAAAGTCCTGCCTGGGCTTATAACCAAGCTGAAACACATCACAAGGCCTTGCAGACCATTCAAAACAAAGCCCTAAAAATCGTCACAGGCTGCACAGCTTCTACACCTACATCAAGAAACCAAAGTCCTCAAAGTCAAAGACCACCTGCACATGAGAGGTACTCAATTCCTGGCTGCAGCCGACACAAACCAACACCATCCACTACACTACATGGCAACACACCCACAGACACCAAGGAATATCAAAACAACATCCAGCACACGATATCACACACAAATACTGTCATCCCTGCCCACCCCAAACCAGCTTCCAGAAGCACATCCATACTCATATTTCTCACCGTTCCATCCACATCACTCAAAGACAACACACAGCTGCATGCATGACCTCCCGAAATCCATCCTTCTGAATCCTCCCTTCCTCGCGAGGACAGAGTCCACCTGGCCAGGCTGAGATGTGGACACTATCCAGGTCTTCTGAACTATCAGAAGAGACTGGATGACTCCATCGTTCACTTGTCAAGTTTTTGGATTCGAGATCGGCACGTATAGTCTGATCCCAGGTCTTCCTCGGTCCACCCCTTGGTGTAGCTCCTCCGCAATCACAGACCTGCATCTTGTCACTCAATTTGTTCATCCATTCTCTCCCCATGCTCTGTACGCATCTCCTCGCTAATACCGTACTCTTTATAACTAAGCGTCTCCTCAGCTCATCATTTGTTATTCTATTCTGCTGTTTGGCCCCACACATCCATCTCTCCATTCTCATCTCATTACACTCCATTCTGTTGACATCCTCTACTTTAATGGCCCATGTTTCTGAGGCATACGTCATTGCACTTCTAGCACATGAGGCATACACCTTTCCCTTCAGCAGAAGAGGCGTTCTTTTCATGGTCAGAATTGGCAGTTCTCTGAACTTCCCCAAGCCGCATCTAATTCTAGAGACAGTGGCAGCCTCGGCCCCACACCGGTAGAGATGGTATCTCCTAGGTAACAAAACTTGTCCACCAGCTCCAATTACTCATTTCCAAAATTCACAGCCACAGGATCATCATTTAACACAAGCTCGCCCTTGTACACTGCGCACTTAAATTTCTTGATTTCTGACTCATCCTTCGGCAGGGGTCCTTTTATTCTACAACAGCGCTTACTCCCATGGTGCATCCAACATCGACAGACGCTCATATGCTGATGATTCTACCTTACACTATTCAACTACTTTTTCACAACAACCCAGTATGCAATCACTCCAAGAATCATGTGACGAGGCCATAGAGCGCCTATCTTCTGATCTATTAACTATTTCTGATTGGGGCTAAGAAAATCTAGTTACAGTATTGTTGTTGTTCCCCAGGCTGCATGGCCGAACAGCCCCAAGGCCCCAAGCAAGGCCAAGGCCATAACCGAGCACCCCCACAGAACCCTCCCTGCCTACCACAAAAAAGCCTGGGTGACCGAAGCCGCTTATAGGCAAGGAGCCGAGGAGGGCGCGGAAACGCCCGAGATACCGAAGCCCCACCCAAAGTCCTGTGCTCCTCAGCAATTATGAAGGGAAAGCTGAGGGGCAAAGGAAAATTTGACGCTTTGGCTCCCAATCTGCCAACCTCGAGAGTTGGCATTAGGAAGGTCAATCCACGGAAGAGACGCCGCCACTTGAGATTTAGGAAATATATACAGTAAGTAAAAGGAACAGTTAGAGAAAGCTATGGGTATGGCAGAGAACGCTTAACTCTCACTCTGATAGACCAGCCCATCACCATCTAGTTACTTTCAATGCCTTAAAGACCCAATTTAGTAGTAGCCTCTACGTTCCAACGTAGAGCTTATACTATGACGATGTAATCTGCTTCGCTCTAGAACGTCAATTATCGTATACCCATAGCGCGAATTAAATCGATAACATCTAGAGTAGCACCTTACTCTCTCTACTAGGTACATTGTACATACTTTTGAGGTCTTTTTAATAGAAAAATGAAAAGAGAAACGAGAAAGAAAAGAAAAAGTTGTCGACTAGGCCATTCCATCTGGCTCTTCACACCGCTGTCAGGGGCGTACCTTCTAACCCGTTCCGGATTAAAGGGCATCTCTTTCGCGCTACCACTCGGGTGCACACGTGTTTTTGTAGTGCTCCGTCAATTTGGTGCCTTCCACTCCTATCTTCGTCACTTTTGGTGGGTTCGGGCCTTTATTTGGCGCCTGGATTTATAGATAGATGATCAGTGTTGTAGGCACAACGTAAAATGGGCACTCAGGTGTTTTATTCGAGTGTTTGCGTTGAAAGTGGAGGTCTCTCATGTTTTCAGCCCTCTGCGCATGTGTGTCTTTGGACGCCGCTAGTGTTGAAAGGCCTTTGCCTTATATTGCTTTTATTTTCATTGCGGTGACTTTAGTTTAGGTTTTGTTAGGTTCTATTCATTTAGGGCTTCTTGTCACTTACTTAGTTTCTGACTTACACACATTTTTTCGGTGGCTAGGCTAACTTCGGTGTTTCGGGTGATGTTATGGTGGGGGGCGCCGACCCGGGTTGTCATTTGCCCCATCATCCCATGTTGGTCTTTTATGTTGCGCTCACACCTCTTTGGGTGTGAGGTTGTTAGTGGCACCCTTCTTTTTCATTTTTTCCAATCGCCTAGTGCCTTTTAGGCTAACCTTTTGTTGCCTACGGGGGGCTTTTTGTCGTTCGATTCTGTTGCAGCCCCTGGGGTTGTCCTTTGACCCCCTTTTTTCATTGTGGGGTTCGCACCAGTTTTCTGACTACCTCTGGCTTTCCAGATCCCCAATTTGTATTCTTCATTTTCATTAAGGCTCCCAAGCCTTATTTTGCCTGCTTGGGGCCTTGCAATTCGGCTATGTCTTCCTCTGCTCCTCCCTGTTCGTGGGTCACGTCCCACGCCAGGTCGGTATTTGGTTGGCGTTTTCCTTTTCTCGAGTCCCTGGGGGGCCTTCTTGGCAGACGTGACACTTCTCATTTACATTCCTTTCTGTCTTAAGTGTCGTCGGTGAGTGACGCTTCAGTCCTCTGTTACTTGGACCTGGCTCGCCGCTCCACTCTGGAGCGTCGGTCTTACCGCTCCAGGGCGAGCGTCTGGCACTCCGTCGCATGTCTTCTTTCACTTGGACCTGCCCTAGCCCTCAGACTTTTAATATGGTGTTCGCCGCTCCGCCCTGGGGCGTCGGTATTCCCGCTCCTGGGCGTGCTTTGGTGACTGCTTCTGGTCTGTCCCTCTTCGGCCCCGCTCTCGGTCGGTCTTTGTACCGCTCTCGAGCGTGTGTTTGGCCGCTCTGGACCAGGCGTGAGTCCACTATATCATCCTCCCGCTCAAGCATGACCGCCCCGCCCTGGAGCGGTGGTTTTACCCGCTCCATGTCGGTTCGTTTGGTTTTTTGGCTGGCTCTCTTCTTGGTGTCTTCACCCGCCCTAGGGCGTGGGTTCTTCCCCCGCTCTGGGTCGGTCCTACTCGTCTCTGAGGTGCCTTGGTAAGGTTCTGGTGGCTGTGGCCCACTCTGGAGCGTCTTGATGTCCGCTCCAGGGCGTGTTTCCCCCGCCCTAGGGCGCGGGTTCCTCCCCCGCTCTGGGTCGGTCCTCCTCGTCTTTGTGGTGCTGGTGGCTGTGGCCCGCTCTGGAGCGTATCGGTGTCCGCTCCAGGGCGTGTTTACCCCGCTTTACGGCGGCGTGTGTTTCACGCTTTTTTGGCTGTCCTGTTGTCCCGCCCCAGACCGGAGGGTACCTTGATGGTCCGCTCCTCTCTGGGTTTGGGTTGGGGAGTGCATTGCTACTTGTCCATGCCTGTTGGTGCATCAGTTCTGGTGTTTAATGCTCTTCTCCCTTTTTTCCCAGGCTGTGCTATGCTCAACTTTGGGTGCTCTCCTGTGCCTCCCTCGCTTCCGCCTACGGCCTACAGGTAATGTCGCCTTATTTGTTCACCTGGTTGGGGTTTACATTGGGGGGGGGGGGGATCTGCACTCTCAGTTATACAGCGGAGGTTTCTTTCTCAAGGTCTAGTGAGCGCTTTTGGGCGTCTCCCTGCCCTTGTGATCGGTTTACCTTGCGACTTTCTTATTTTTGTCTATAGTTGTGTATTATTGGCCTTCGTCCTTCCTTGGGGTTTTCAAGGGGGGTGGGGGGTTATTATCCTTGTCTGGGGAACGCTACAGCTTCAAGGGTAGGGGCCACTCGCGGGTGGTTTTCTCCCTTTGTGCCTGTCTCTGTTTTTTAAGGGATTCTTCTGTATGCTTGTAATTTTACCTACCTGTTTGGTGGCTCAAGACTGGTTTTTTCTTCCGGTTGCAGGTGTGATGCCGTTCCCTCTCTGCACCAGGCGGGGATGTGGTAAGCCTGTGGTCAGTCCCGACCATCTGGAATGCCCTACCCACGTGGCTTGTTACTCCAGGGATGGTTATTTATTAGTGGCCCCTCCATCATTGACGATTATGCCTATTACATAAGGCTACCTCTTCAAACGCTCATACGCGTAGTTTGAATCTATCGCCGCAGAGCTCAGAGGAACCTTCATCATAAGCACACGCAAAATCACTCATGTTTCGTCTTTATGATTGGGTTCTCACTACGAAAAAACTTCGTAACATCCATATTCCGTGGATGTACTTTTGTGGATTCTTGGACCAGACGCTGACTAGCGCATCTATCCGCCTTCCTTGCTCTGCGTTCACCCCACCCGGACGTGTCCCCCACAGTGCTCCGCTTTGTTCCGCATTCTTGCGTCCCTAGTGAGTTTTTTCTCATTTGTTTACTCTGGGATGTCTTGAGTAAGGTTAGGATTAGCTTAGCAGGGGTGTCATGGGTGGTTTTTCTCGCAGAACAAGTGTATTTTGGGTCGTTTTGTTGGGGCGTCTATTTCGGACGGACCCTCGTGGTCGAGTTGAGGACGCCCTCAAACTATTTTTCGTGTTTAGCCATCTTTAGTCCTAGCTGGTTAGGAGGCTTTAACTACGCGATGTCGGGCTTCTAGCTATCTTTCAGATGGAGTAGCCTATGTTGTTTTTACTGACGTTCCTGGTGTTTTTTCTTCACGTAGTGGAGTTCTTTCTGGGTCCCGAGTCAGTGTTACCCTTACCCGGGTTTTTTCTACGATGTTGATGTGGCAGCTGTTCCAGTTTTGGTGGGATGGAGTGCTTTTCGATTGTGTTTCGACGTCATTAAGTGTTTTTTTCCGTTTTCACCAGGCCTAGCCAGCCACTCGTAGTTTTTCACATATGCAAGTGTTTTCATTGTTTATTATTATAAAAATGTATTCATGTGTCATGTGTGTCCTGGATTAGTTGTGATTGGCTGATCCAGGAGCTTCGGACTGTGTCTGATTATGTTTATCAGATTGCATTCTGATTGGTGTGGGTTGCCTTTCCGGCGGTTTTTCTCGATTGCTCCGAGAAAGCCGTTTTGTTTACCGGGTTTTAGTCAAGTTGCTTAAAATCGGTTGTTACCCCGGCGAGTTGGGTAGCTTGAGGGCTCATCAGAAACTGCGTTCTCTGTGGTCGAGCCTGTGATCAGGCTTCCTGTGTTTTTCCCGGCGAGGTGGGCTCCACACATTTATCTAAGGTGATCATGCTGACACCTGTTGGATATGGTTTTCTCGGCTTTTCAAAGCCATTGAAACAATGCTGTTTGTTTGTTTGGTCTTTCCCTCCCGGCGCTGGGGTAGGTACAATTGGTTTGACATTTTATATGAAACCCGGCGGTTGTACCTTCGGGTGGTTATATTAACGGATTTGCAATTCGCTATGGTTTGCCAGACAATTGATTGATATAATAGGGTATCACGGTCTTCAAGACGGCGATCTATGAGGGCTTCTGGGAGAAGTCGGATTAGAGATTAAGATAGGCTTAGACTTTTTATGGGATAAAAAGATACCTGAATCTTACTAGTGTTTCAAGTGTAAAAGGATACTTGAAAGACTTTACCTTTAACCCCTTATTGGCGGCGCTCGACTTAAGTCGTGCACCAATTTGCAGCAAGTTAGGAGCATTATTAAGGCTTTTAAAGGGTTAAAATAGAGTGCAAATGGCCGGGAGCACAGCGGGCCAGACAGCCGACTCCCAGGGCTTACCGCCGCCCATTAACTCATGTTCCCTGTGTTCTCGAGAGGCCGGCAGTGTAGCAAGTAGTGAGCATAGCTGGTAAAAATATACCGCTATACGCTAAACTCCCATGTTCGTAGCACCACTGCAAGAGAGCCACGAGTGCTACGTAGCTCGTTCTGGTCTCATTTTGAAGCTTTTAGCGCCTAGTTTTTTGCTGAATACATTTCTTTTCATGCAGATACTTGATTGATCATTCAGGAGGGCCTGAATATGCCCAAATGAGCCCAAAACACCCCACTAGACAAGGGTTAATAAAGGTATGCTCATCTTTATGAAGACTCAGAAATATGCTTAAATCTTTTGGACAGGTAAAGATATGCTGAAATCTTTAATATGAAACTAAAAGGTCAACGAAAAGTAGTGGTTGAGGCCTACGATTCGTTGACCGGCGGTTTTATGACACATGTTTTTGTAACATTTTGGGGTAACCTTATGAGCATTAATTCCTGGAAATTTTCTCTTTCCAGGGCAGAGTACCGGCGTGACGCCGGATGACCAGGTAGATCCCGGGGGTGGGTAGAGTTCCGCCAGTCTCTATCATGTCGGCATTAGAACCTCTCATTGCTTTATGTTCAACGCCGTTATGCTCAGGTATCCCTATCTTTGCACACAAGCTGTGCATCAAATGTGTTAAATGCCTCGATAGGTCACGGGGGATATGGGTGACAAAAAATTGCACTATTTGCAACCTCTTAAGTGTTAACATTTTAGTTCACAAAGATAATACTGCGGCGGTGGCTTTGCAAGAGGTAAAACAACTTCTTGCTATCTATTCAACAAATGTAGCACATAAAGCTTTGCAATGTGATAACCTTGAGCTTTGGGAGCTATTAATTGTTAAATATGCCCCCCCTAAGTCTAAGATACGTGCACGTAAGACCTCAGAGACTGGGCGGGGACAGGTTACCACACCCTCCCCTGGTAAATCTAAGAGGCCTCGCTCACCGTCACTCTCGGCAACGGCGACGAGGTCCAAATCAATGTCACCCCTGAGGAAGCAGGTGAAAGCTTCGGGCCACTCTGCTTCACCTCCAAGAAGAGGAAACAGGAAGATAGTAGGGGACCTAAAGACATTACTAGAACTAAACATAAGTCTAGTAGGAGTCATAAATCATCCAAAAGGGATCCTCCGGCGCGAAGGGACTCACGGCTGTCGCCGGAGCCTGGTACCCCGCTTTCTGCCTCTACCCCCACCAAGTCTAATGTCCAATCTGACAGGTCGGGGGTGGAGTCAGAGAATGTGTTGGAGGATGCCCCGGCGGACATTTCATCACCTGATATTCATGCTTGTTCTACCAGGTCACGTGTGCCAGTCTCAGATTTAGAAGTGTCTTACGGAAACTATAACCCTCTAGGCCCTCTAGGGGGCTCGGGTGAGGGCTCCCATTTGGAGAGTTTCCCAGGCTCGCAAGCGAGTAACAGCCACAGCCAAGGTGGATGGCGATACTCTCAGCCCTGGCAGGACGGCACACATCCTTTGGTGTCTCAAGTAGTGGCTGACGTCCACCGGGATGCCGAGGTACCATCTTCTATCCCAGATATAACATGGCGGCATGTGGAGGTCCCGGCTTCGGCGGGATCTTCCCATGATAGGCCAGACTTAAGGGATGAAGAACAGCATTCTCTGGTCTCAGAGATGGAAGTTGAAGAGTCAGGTCACCATCTAGAGGACTCTCAGGGTACTGTCGAATCTCCACGGAGTTCGTCATCTGCTAGGTATGTAACTGCAGAAGAGATTGATGGATTACTATTGAATGCACTTAATAAGTTCTTTGGCCCTACGCCGGAAAGTCCTACAGTTGGTACGGGAGCTCCCGCGACGTCGACGAATGTGCGACCTCTGGCTACATCCATTGCTTTAGCTAAAATACCTAATCCTCCTCTTGTGTCAGACTCGATTTTCAATGTGCCAGGCACAGCAGCTCTCACTACTTCCAATGTGCGAGTCATATCAGACATAACTCCCACCCCTTTAGACAAGGCACCAGTCAAAAAAGGAGCTATGCCTCTTTTATACGGGCCTGATGAGTCATAGGTAGCAATGTTACCAACTAAGCCAGAGGCAGCACAAGCTACTATTTCGGGGGAGCTCCCTGTACCACATGAGTGGGTAATCCAAGGCAATAAGTCTAGAAAACTCAGAGCATTGGATAGTCAAGGAAATGTTTTAGATGTTCATATTAAGGCCATTCAGTTATTATAACCATGACTTTTTTGTGTATGCATCAACACCAGCCCTACCCCCTGCCTCAGCTTCAAAGCTTTTTTCTGACTGGACTAAGAATGATGGCTTTAACGACATCAAGGCACTTTCAGCTTTGACGTCGGAGTTGGATATGTTTCCAATCACAGACTCAGCCTCTAATCCAGTATTGCAGGTGGGGCAGTTGGGTACGGGACCTTGGGTGGAATGGGAAACAGAGGCTCAAAATTTTGCCACTACTTTTACTTCAAAACCTTCTCACCAAATCCCTCAAGACCACCATACTTGGTTCTCTCTTCCGGTTTTTAGTGCCGGAGGAGTCCCCTCTGCTTTGTTTGATTTCTTGGCTGCCCCTAAAATCAATTTGTGCGAATTAAAAGATCCTTTTAGCACGCCTTCCCCAGCTCACCTAGACCGCGAGTTTAGGTTAAGAGGAAAAGCGTTTAGACTGTTTTCACAATATATTGTTACCCAGCAAGTAACCAAGTCTATGTTACGCTCTTCTCAGGCAATCGAAGCTGCGGAAGTCAGGAAGGCCATTGAACTTTCCCGGCGCTTGCTTCTCCAAACTTCCATTCAGTCTTTAGGAGATATTCGGACGGCCTTATTAGAGTCGGTTCGAGCAAGGCAGGATCTGAGGATGTTCTTAGTAAAGAAACTTCCTGACCGTATTGCAAGCCAAGTAGTTCTGTCTCCAGTTCTAACTCCTTCCTTGATTTCTCCAGCAGTTTGGAAGACTGTTTTCAATATGGCACAAGTATTCAAACAGAGTCCCTCTCAACCTAAGAAGCCTACCTTCACTTTCCCTAAACCCAAACCAGTTTCGAAAGCTCAAGCTAGGGGGTCGAAGCCTTTTCATCAGCCTAAGTCCCCTTCCACCCAGGGTCAGACTCAAGTCAGGTATAAACAGGGTAAATTCTCAGGTAAAGGCCACAGGTTTCACCAACGACCAGGTCAGGGCCCACCTCCAGCCAAACCCAGCCAGTCGTCCAAGAGAACACCACCACCAGCAAAAAACTAAGGTCTCTCTCACTCCCAGGGCCAGTCAAAGGCGTGTTGGAACAGAGAGTAGTCCAGCCGGCGAACCCCAGTCTGCTAACTGGGTCATTCCGGGCGTGTCATCAGGCATGGCCATTAAGATCATGGGCGAGGACTGTGGTACGCAAAGGCATCACTTGGCAGTGGCTCCGGCGACCTCGCTTACGTCAGCCGACAAAGGACAATCATGTTTCTTTAGAGGTGGAGTCACTAGTTCAGGAGATGATTGCCAAGAGTGTCATTATCCCAGTCCCCCCGACTTATCCGGTGTTTACATCCAAACTATTTCTAGTACCAAAAAAGGACAGTATTCAGATGAGACCGGTCGTAGACCTGTCTTATTTGAATCTCCACATTCACAACGTGTCCTTCAGGATGCTGACAGTGAATCAAATCAGGCTAACACTTCCGCCGGGAGGGTGGATGTGTTCATTAGACCTGACAGACGCGTATTGGCACGTCCCGGTAAACAAGAGATTTCAAAGATTTCTGGCTTTAAGAATAATGCATCAGATTTATGTCTTTCAAAGGATGCCGTTTGGATTGAACCTAGCGCCACGCATATTCACAAAATTAGTCCGGCAAGCCCTGATGCCCATTTTAGAACAGGGGATCAGGATCTTGTGGTATCTGGACGACTGGCTGGTGGTGGCAGAGACAGAAAAGTTATGCAACACTCATGTCAACATTATGTTAAACCATGTCAAATCTCTAGGATTCAAGGTCAACTTGGTAAAGTCAAACCTTGTTCCCTCACGAGTAATTCAGTGGATAGGGCTGGTCTGGGACACAGCGTCTCTCACTCTGAGTCAGAGTGTGGACAATCGAAACAGATTTCGCAATTTTTTTTTTTATGTTTCTCCACAGTCTGACTACGACACGGAGACTCTGGGAATCTCTAGTCGGTTCTCTCAACTGGGTTCAACTAACTGTGAAGTTGGGCCGGTTGAAAGTCAAACGTTTAATCTGAGGGCAACAAATATTTCCCACTATTACCGGCGAGAACATTATGGCCTATCCCAACATTAATACACAGCTTACTAGCGGTCTGGGCAAAGAGGGAAGTGTTGCACTCAGTCATGTCATGGACCTCTCCTCCGCCGACGGTATGGGTGGACACGGATGCGTCAGGGATGATAGGTTGGGGCTTTCAGTCAAACCTCGGGCATCAGGGTCAAGGGCTTTGGTCCCATTCAGAAACCTCCCACATAAATGTAAAAGAATTACTAGTCCCCTTGTATTTCCTTCAGGTTCACGGCTCTACTTTACGGGAAAAATCGGTGGCTTTCAGAATGGACAATCTCAATGCAGTCCACTGCATTCAGAAACAAGGGTCAACGAGGTCTCGGAAGTTGCTAGACGTGTCAGAAAAGATTTTTGTTCTAGCCGACAAGCTGAACATTCATCTTCATGCATCATATCTCCCAGGCGTAGCAAACGTCTGGGCAGACGCTCTGTCTCGGAGACAGAGCACAACGGTAGAGTGGGCACTCAAGCAGAACATTTTCGATCAAATAATTGCAGAGCCTTACCGTCCACAAGTGAATCTGTTTGCTTCAGAGGAGAATCACAAACTCCCTCGGTACCTCACACGCCGGACATTAACGCCGGCGGGGGGGGCCCGACGCATTGGTGACGGATTGGAACATGTGGAGTTCCATTTATCTGTTTCCGCCACCAGACGCTTCTCTAATGTGCCACGTAGTCAACAAACTACAAGATTATCGAGGCGTAGTCTCGTTAATCGCGCCCCTGTGGCCGGCGCAGTTGTGGTACCAGCAATTGATAACGTGGTGCCCGAACCCGGTGTCGCTCCCAGTCGGGTATTTCCACTTAGACACGATTGGCAAACTAAAGACCTCGCTGACTTTTGCATTGTGGACATTCAGGAGGCCAAGTGGTTAACGCCGTATGGTAGAACCGTGACAGATAAATTTATGAATCAGTACACACAATCTACCAAGAGGCAATATCAATCTCATTGGCAGTCCTTTACTTCTTGGATAGTTAGAACAGAACAGACAGTACCTTCGGTAGCATTAGTTTTTAATTATTTAAACTATTTGTTTGAACAGAAACGTTTATCTGTAGTGACTCTAAAAAATCACTTAACAGCTATCAGGGTGCCATTCTTTGACCTTACAGGTCTAACCATACCACAAGCGGAAGAAACAGGTTTCATGAGAGCATACTTCAAACTCCGCCCACCTCCCCGTCAGCTCATGCCTACCTGGTCTCTTGACAAGGCGTTATCCTTGCTTCATTCCCGTCTGTATCAGAATACGGTCGATTTTGAATTACTATTAAAAAAGGCTGTGTTCCTTATGGCTTTGGCAACTGGTAACAGGGTGTCTGAGCTGGCGGCGATGAGCAACACCCCTAATTGCATAAGGTTTGGTAGACTAAATGATTGCATTCATATTGCACCTTCCCCAGGGTTCATCGCCAAGAATGAACATAGTGAACATGTTTTCTCAAGAGTTCACGGTGCCGGCGTTGAAACGGGGTAAAGTGCACCATAATTTGTGTCCTGTACAAGCTTTAACCAAATATATGAGAGTGGCACCTCTTAATCACCAAGGTGCTTTATGGGTATCGAGTACAGGTAAAAGATTAATGAAACGAAAAATGGCTTCTCTGCTAGTCGAAGTCATTAAAGAAAGTAATTCCGGCGTAGTGGGTAGGGCCCACGATTTATGCAAATGGGCAGTATCTTTACGTTTTCTAAAAAAAAAAATCTGTTGAAGACATAGCTACTACTCAACTATGGGCTTCAAATCATACGTTTTTGACTCGATACCTGTCGGTAGCACTAGACAAACCATCAATGCCGTGTATAGCGTTACGGCAAAGGGTCTAGATGGGTCTCTAAGTCACTAATTGTTTAGGTTAAGAAGGAGGGGGGGGGGGGGGGGGGGGGGGTGCAGTCAGTGAAACATAAGACACCCTAGACCCCGCCGGAGGATATGTACAGAGTATACGAGCTGTGATACAATGTATAAGTGTTGTGATTAAAATTTCTCTGTAGTAATGCCTACGGGAAATGTTGTTGAAGTACAATGGATGTAGTACAACAATGGTTTCTTTCAGTGGGATACACTGTTGAAGCAATTTAATTTTAAGAGTTCTCGGTAGTTGCAACTACGAGTAGCATTTTAGTAAGTACATCTGCGATAGTACAAGAATTTATTATTTTTGTGTCTAATTTTAAGGAATATACACATTAGAATAATGGGGTTTATATGTGCACATGTAAACATAAAGTTTAATTTTTCACCACTTAATTTAAGTGGGGTGCCTTTAACTTTCAGATCTGGGAACAGATTCTCATAGTTACCCTTTTCTCCTCAAGCAGGCTTCTTTAAGCACGCCCCTGCTTGTACCCCTTTTTATATGTTGTATAAAGTTTATACATAAATATATTATTTTTTACAAAGTAAGAATACTATGTGGTTGTTTGATTATCTGCCTATTCTAGTTGCAATGGTTATGATATGATTACGAATGTCCCCCTCCAGTCTTAGATATCAGGCATAATCGTCAATGATGGAGGGGCCACTAATAAATTATAGGTTTGACTCCTGCAAGGAGATAAAGAAAACCTAATATTTAGTAGTGGCCCCGTAATCATTGACGACTGGGGCCCTCCCGACCATCCCCTTCCCATTCGTTGATGTATTAAGGATTTTGGTATACTTGATATGTCAGTGAAGGCGGATAGATGCGCTAGTCAGCGTCTGGTCCAAGAATCCACAAAAGTACAGTACATCCACGGAATATGGAAAGCTTATGAATAGTTATTCTTATTTGATTTTTTATTTGTTACGAAGTTTTTTCGTAGTGAGAACCCAATCATAAAGACGAACCATGAGTGATTTTGCGTGTGCTTATGATGAAGGTTCCTCTGAGCTCTGCGGCGGTAGATTCAAACTACGCGTATGAGCGTTTAAGAGGTAGCCTTATGTAATAGGCATAATCGTCAATGATTACGGGGCCACTACTAAATATTAGGTTTTCTTTATCTCCTTGCAGGAGTCAAACCTATAATTCTCCCAGGAGGTGCGGCCCTTGCCTCATTAATATCATGGCAGTGGAGTCTCAACCCTCGTCATCTGCGGCGGCGGAGGCTGCGGTGCGCCTCCTGACTACGTGGGAGGGCATTTCCCGATATGTTGGAAAGACCCTACACCACATCCCTCACTTCAAGGACGAGGATGTTCGGCTCCTGCTCCGCCTTCTTTCTGCTCATCCGTCAGGGCTCCAGGCCGCCCTTCCTCAAGTGCCTCCTGCGGACCTCTCGACGACGTCTTTGGACCGCGGAAGGAAGCGGAAGTCTCCACCTTCACCTGTTCGGCCGACAGGGTCGACTACCTTTAGGGCGAAGCGCACTGTACCACCTGTGCCTCGTGTTGTGTCCCCTCACGTTGCCCCACCTCGGAAGACTACACACGACTTTATCAGGGAGATTGAGGCGTCTCAGGCTGCGGGACATCAACCTGTTCTTCCCCCGCCTGCCAGCACATCGACGCCTGCACCACAGGTGGTCTCATTGTTTGGTCCGGCCGTTAATGTGCACGCCCCGCCTCTTGTCACCTCTGGGGTCCCCGGGTCCTGTTGATCCGGCGTTTCGCTGTGCCCAGTCCTCTAATGTGGGTCGTGATCCATCGCCTCCTCCGGCAGTGCCAGACGCCGGTGAGGAGGACGAGTGGACTGACGTGGAGGAGGATTTTGAGGATCCTGAGGACTCCGACAAGGGTGTTTGGATGAAGCCTGAGGAGGACGCTGACATTGGGAGGTTTAACGACCCTCCCAATACCAAATAAGGTAAACCTCCTATTTGGTTGTAGCCTCGGAGTATCCAACGTAGAGCTTATACTATGACGATGTAATCTTCTTCGCTCTAGAGCGGCAATTATCGTATACCCATAGTGCGAATTAAATTGATAACATCTAGAGTAGCACCTTACTCTCTCTACTAGGTACGTTGTACATACTTTTGAGGTCTTTTTAATAGAAAAATGAAGAGAGAAACGAGAAAGAAAAGAAAAAGTTGTCGACTAGGCCATTCCATCTGGCTCTTCACACCGCTGTCAGGGGCGTACCTTCTAACCAATTCCGGATTAAAGGGCATCTCGATATCAAGCTACAAAAGAGGCAAGATTGGATGGGCAGGGGTACGGTCTGCGGGAGGGATACTATGACGTTGGATACTCCGAGGCTACAACCAAATAGGAGGTTTACCCTATTTGGTATTGGGAGGGTCGTTAAACCTCCCAATTTAGTAGTAGCCTCTACGTTCCAACGTAGAGCTTAGAGTACCAAAATTGGAGGCGGACATCCAAGCTGAAAAAACTCAAACATGAGCAATTAGTTAAGGATCATGACAAAGAAAAGACAGACTTAAACAAGAGAGTTTATATAAAGAGTGTACGGACAGGTGCATATTAAGAGATCACGTACAGTCATGTCATGTTCTTTGAGATCTCAACCGAATCGTATGAATGTTACATATCAGAATGGTGGATATGGATGACAGGATCCCCCCCCCCCCCCTTTCATGAAATGGAGTAAGTAGGAAGTACTACACCGGATAATACCAAGCGTAAACATCGCTAACAGCACCGCGCACAATGAAAAAAGTGCTGGAGGTGATAAGTGACACCCAGTAGAAAAGGGACTGAACACTTAATTCTGTGGACTACCAGTAAAAACAGTAGGACAAACACCCCAATGACAATGCATGAACATGACACAAGCGGGTGATGCATAACGAACAGAATGTGATGATGGGAAGAAATTAATGAAACATACAGTAACATCTACATTTCAAACAAATAATGTAATAATGAAGGAAATGAAAAAACAAGATCCTTAAGCCTAGGTAAGGTCCTTAACCCAAGGTGACATTATATACATATATGTGTAACCCATAGCCCCACCCCCCTCCCCCCAAAATAGGAGCAGACAGGATAGGAGAAAAACAGTAGGGGGGGGGGGGGGGGAAGGACAAGCATAGAGGAATGCCCCTAAGTAACTCTTTGGCCCAACGCAACACAAGGACGCCCTGGCCTGTCCATAGACATGGACAGATAGGAGACAAACGTGCTGGGGGAAGACCACAGCCCTGTGTCAGTAATGTCCCTGAGGGAGTGATTGTGAAGGAAGCGGAGCGTGGCCGCATAAGACCTGATGTCATGCGCCGAACCCCGAACCAGAGGATTGCTATCCTTAATGACGCGACACAGGCGTAGTCCCACAGCACGTTTGGTTAATCTCCTACCGGTCTTAGGCGCCACCCAGAGCGCCAACCCCGACCCCGGCACAGTGGAATGAACATAAGAATGAAGTGAAAGAACAGGGCACAACGTGTGATGACGATGGCCGCGCTTAAGAGCGGGGACAGTGAAAGGTTTAAACACGTGTGCCTCACGTTCGTTCTTAGCAACAAAATGAACAGACGGAGCCAAAGTTACCGATCCGAGGATGGGAGCAAAACGCAAACAGTTCTGGGCCCCGAGACATGGCAGCCAACTCCGAGACCTCTCACCCGTAGCTAAAGCTAGAAGAAACAGTGTCTTGTCAAGTAATCTGTCAGGTGTGGGGTTAAGAGTGTAGGCCGCAGACGAGAGCCTATTGAGAGCCGCCGCCAGAGACCACTGAGGGAGAATCTGACGCGGGGGTGGCCTGAGCATAAAGCAGGCTCGCATGAAGAACTCTAGTTCTCTCTGAGGAACGACCAACACCGTGAGGGTCTCAAAAGGCTCACGAATGGCAGACAGGTGGTTCCTAATAGTGTTGTACATGTAGCGACACTCCTCAAATAAATAATTGAGGTAATGAAAAACAAGCGCCACTGATGGAGTTGTCTGTGAAGAGGTGTGTAACCAAGAAGTAAAGCTGTGCTAGTGAGATTCATATATCTTCCATGTAGATGGTGTCCAATGTAGAGTGAATTTGTCAGTTGATGATCGTCCAAACAAGGGGAGCCACCCCGCCTCACAAACATCCACGATGCGAATGCCAACGAGGTCCCTAGGTCTCCAATCGACCCCAAGTGGAAGCTTGAGACCGACAGAGGCACGGGATCCGGGCACCATCGTTTCAGCTGAGCGTACCAGGCTTGGGCCGGCCAGAGGGGCGCGATCAACCAAACTTTGCCCTGGTACTCTCTCAGCCTGTGGAGGACCTTGCACATCAAAAGTGCGTCGGGTGGCGGAAACACGTACAGTGACTGCCACCTGTTCCAGTCCTCGCTGAAAGCGTCCGGTCCCCCCGCTGGAGTGCGAAGCCAGCGGGTCAGGAACACAGGCAACTTGGTCGTCTCGTGAGAAGCGAACAAGTCGACCTGCGGAACACCCCAGGAGGCTGCCAGGCCGTTGAATACGGTTTATTTGAATGACCATTCTACCTGGGTGCTCAGTCCCCGAGACAGCATCCGCCCACAGGTTGGCAGACCCGGGCAGGTAGGTTGCATGCAGTGTAATGTTGTAATGATCTGCCTGAAAAAACAGTTTCTCCGCCAGATCCTGAAGCACCGCAGATCTGGAGGAGCCCTGTTTCTGTATGCAATGAACTACAGTCATGTTGTCCATCCTGAAGGCCACCGACCTGCCGAGAAGGGCGTGCCCATGATCCCGCAGGAAGAACAACGGGACTAACAGTTCCAAGACGTGTATGTGTAGGTGAGTGAGACCTGACCACCTGCCTTGGTTTTGGTGACCCATGTTTGACTGGTAGCCCCATCCCACCTCGCTCGACGCATCGGTGTCTATCCAGATGGTCGGCGGGGACGAAGTCCAAGGCACAGCTCTCGCGAGCTTGCCCCGAACAACCCAGTGTGTCAAAAGTAAATGGATCGAGCGCGGAATCGGCCAAAGCCGATGTGGAGGCAACAGTGGGAATGCCTTGTTGCCCAGTTGAATCAGGCGTTTGATCCTGAGCCTCCCTAGGGGAATGGTCAGACACGCCCAATTGAGCGACCCGATCAACGAGTCCCAGAGTTTCCTGGTGATGGAGACCGAGTGCAACGCAGGGAAAGTTTCCTTCGAATCTTCGATGCGTTCACCCGACTCTGTCTGACGGTCGCGCTCGCCATGTCCCAATCCAGGCCCACCCAAGTTACGTCTTGCGACGGGGTGAGGCACGACTTGGGAATGTTTACCTTGAAACCTAAACGTGTGATGTGTTGTGCACATTGAGTGGGAGAGTCTGCGGAGATGAGCCAATCATCCAAGTAAAACAGGATCTGAATCCCCTGACGGAGCAGAGGAGTCGGAGCCTGCTTGACGAGTTTCGTAAAAAACTCGCGGTGCGATATTGAGACCGAAGGGCAGCCTGTCGAACGTGAACACCCTTTCGTGCAGCTGGAGCGCCAGATAGCACTGGAACCGAGGAGCAATCGGTACATGCCAGTATGCGTCCTGGAGATCCAGGGATATCACCCAGCAGCCGGGACGGAGCGTCAACCGCACCTGACTGATGGTGAGCATCCGAAAGTGGTCGTTCACGATATGCAAATTTAGGCACGACAGGTCGACCACCGGTCTCATCGCATCGCAGT
Organism: Paralithodes platypus; assembly: GCA_032716605.1. Taxonomy (NCBI): domain Eukaryota; kingdom Metazoa; phylum Arthropoda; class Malacostraca; order Decapoda; family Lithodidae; genus Paralithodes; species Paralithodes platypus. The sequence goes on from CM064521.1 coordinate 49,000,937, forward strand.
CCTTCTTCGGGACCAGAAATACACGGGAGAGGAAGACCCGCTTGAGCGGGGAGACTTCCCGAACAATCCCATTCTCGAGCATCGACAAGATAACTTTGGCCACGCTGGAGAGACGTGCCGATGTTGGAGAGAACGTCTGAGAGGAGGCCGTGACCGCCACCTCCAGGACAGACCCCTCTTCACAACCCGACGCGCCCACGATCGGCGAGGCCATTGCCGATAGTGGGGGCAAAAGAAGCCGGTATGGGCTATTTGTGTGAGCCTCAACACTCGTTCGGGGAGGCGGTTGGGAGAGAAGGGGGAAAAAACCGGAGGAACTAGCGTTTTTTTTATCCAGCATAGTCGTCAGTCTTGCCGCGGCGAGACTGACCTCCACGGGCACCCCCTCCCCTGGAGCGACCGCGTCCCTGAAACCTGCGCGGAGGATCCTGCGCTGGGCGGCTATGCACCTGCCTCTGGTCGGGACGCCGCGAGGACGCCTCAATGGCGAGCTGACGAGATGGGCGAAGAGGTGAGCGGCGGACATAAGGGCGCAAGGCCCGTCCCCAGCCCCCTTGGTGTCGCCCATCGACGGCACCTCACCAAGGCTGGCGTCCCTTAGGCGGACCGGCCTTCCTCCCACGACCCTGGGAGGAAGCGGCTGCGGGAGGCCGCGACGCCCCAGAAACACGGGGCGCGAAGCGTCCCTCAGTCGCAAAGAGGTAAGCCTCTTGCCACGCACCATCGGAGAAGAGACCCTGAGTAGCGAGCTCAGAGAGGAGCAGCTTAGTCCTGATCTCTGCGGGCGCCTTCTTACAGAAGGCCACCCTCAGAGGTTGCCTACACCTAGCAGCCTCATGGACGGCACCCTGAAGGTCACCCACCGAGTTCAGGGCGAGCTGCAGCTGTACGCGCCGCAAGGTCTCCCAACCCTTCTTGAGGTCGCCAGCCGGCTCGGGTTCATGAAGCCTGAGGTGAATCCTCGCCATTTGGAACTGCAGGAGGAGGGTGGAGAGCAAGCGAGCGGCGAGCGGCGCGTTGCCGGAGCCGGTGATCCCGATCCAGGGCACTCTTCTCCGAGGGCACGAAGAAAGACGAGGGCAACTGGTCTAACACAATCTTAGGGGCATTTAGCCAATACTTGGGAGAGACCCCGGACGATGACAGGACTAGCCCAGACACAAAAGTGTTGTCAGGCGGTGGGAGAGAAACAAAGCCCTCAGCCGACCTGACGCCAAAATCAACCCCTTCCGCCAGCCATCGATCCCACGGCCCGTCCTCAAGATTGGTGAGCTCGAGCATGACGTTGCCTTCAGCATCGCGAGCACTCTTAACCAGAGGAAGACCGGCAATGGCTGACAGAGCGGGCGCATCAGCTAAGATGTCATGGCGGGTGTAGTCCGACCATAAACGTGTAGACCCAGAGGGAGATACCCTAGGACGGTACGTAAAAAAAATGCATATCCTACCTACTGGGGTGAGGCCGGATATCGACCTCTGGGACTAGGCCGTCCGGAGTCAGAGCTCTGAAGACACCTTTAGCACTAATCTGTATAGCCCAATTTTCAGCAACCGGCCGTTCCCCCCCCTGCATGAGTGGCGGAAAGTTCTGGGCGAGTAGCCACCACATTCTGCCAAGACGCAGGCTCGCCATACAAAGAAGGGAGGACACGTTTGGGGATCTTAAACTTAGACAGTGGGGGAACACTAACGGGTTGGCCAACCATCCCCAGCCCGCTCCCAGGCAGCACGACAAAAGACGGTGAGGGAGTCGGAGAGGGGGCAGGCGCAGGCAGAGCCGCGGCCGCCACCACAGGGGTTGCTGGGCCAGTAGGCAGTAGATCTTCAAATGGAGGAAGAGGGGTAACAACAGGAACCACCGTAGGCTTAACCATAGCCTCGGTGAGCCGTTCCAGGGTTGCCTGCAAAGCCCCAAACCTGGCACAGTTCTCCTCCTTGAGGGAGTTGAAAGCCTCAAGCCACTCAGGGGCTGAGGCCGAGTGATCAGGCGACGTCGATTCAGGGGAAGTCGACACGTCAACGCGCAGCCGAGATCTCTGAGCAGGGAAGCGAGGGGGAGGCGTATAGTGCAGATCCGGACGAGGGGAGTCCTCCAAGACAACTATATCAGCGTCCTCCTCAGGCTTCATCCAAACGCCCTTGTCGGAGTCCTCAGGATCCTCAAAATCCTCCTCCACGTCAGTCCACTCGTCCTCCTCACCGGCGTCTGGCACTGCCGGAGGAGGCGATGGATCACAACCCACATTAGAGGACTGGGCACAGCGAAACGCCGGATCGACAGGACCCGGGGACCCCAGAGGTGACAGAGGCGGGGCGTGCACATTAACGGCCGGACCAAACAAGGAGACCACCCGTGGTGCAGGCGTCGATGTGCTGGCAGGCGGGGGAAGAACAGGTTGATGTCCCGCAGCCTGAGATGCCTCAATCTCCCTGATCAAGTCGTGTGTAGTCTTCTGAGGTGGGGCAAAGTGAGGGGACACAACACGAGGCACAGGTAGTACAGTGCGCTTCGCCCTAAAGGTAGCCGACCCTGACGGCCGAACAGGTGAAGGTGGAGACTTCTGCTTCCTTTCGCGGTCCAAAGACGTCGTCGAGAGGTCCGCAGGAGGCACTTGAGGAAGGGCGGCCTGGAGCCCTGACGGATGAGCAGAAGGAAGGCGGAGCAGGAGCCGAACATCCTCGTCCTTGAAGTGAGGGATGCGGTGTAGGGTCTTTCCAACATATCGGGAAATGCCCTCCCACGTAGTCAGGAGGCGCGCCGCAGCCTCCGCAGGTGACGAGGGTTGAGACTCCACTGACATGACATTAATGAGGCAAGGGCCGCACCTCCTGGGAGAATAACCATCCCTGGAGTAACAAGCCATGTGGGTAGGGCATTCCAGATGGTCGGGACTGACCACAGGCTTACCACATCCCCGCCTGGTGCAGAGAGGGAGCGGCATCACACCTGCAACTGGAAGAAAAAACCAGTCTTGAGCCACCAAACAGGTAGGTAAAATTACAAGCAGAAAGAAGAATCCCTTAAAAAACAGAGACAGGCACAAAGGGAGAAAACCACCCGCGAGTGGACCCCACCCTTGAAGCTGTAGCGTTCCCCAGACAAGGATAATAACCCCCCACCCCCCATGAAAAACCCCAAGGAAGGACGAAGGCCAATAATACACCACTATAGACAAAAATAAGAAAGTCGCAAGGTAAACCGATCACAAGGGCAGGGAGACGCCCAAAAGCGCTCACTAGACCTTGAGAAAGAAACCTCCGCTGCATAACAAGGAGTGCATATCCCCCCCCCCCAATGTAAACCCCAACCAGGTGAACAAATAAGGCGACATTACCTGTAGGCCGTAGGCAGAAGCGAGGGAGGCACAGGAGAGCACCCAAAGTGGAGCGTAGCACAGCCTGGGAAAAAAGGGAGAAGAGCATTAAACACCAGAACCGATGCACCAACAGGCATGGACAAGTAGCAATGCACTCCCCAACCCAAACCCAGAGAGGAGCGGACCATCAAGGTGCCCTCCGGTCTGGGGCGGGACAACAGGACAGCCAAAAAAGCGTGAAACACACGCCGCCGTAGAGCGAGATAAACACGCCCTGGAGCGGACACCGATACGCTCCAGAGCGGGCCACAGCCACCAGCACCACAAAGACGAGGAGGACCGACCCAGAGCGGGGTAAGAACCCGCGCCCTAGGGCGGGTGAAGACACCAAGAAGAGAGCCAGCCAAAAAAACAAACGAACCGACCTGGAGCGGGGAAAACCACCGCTCCAGGGCGGGGCGGTTATGCTTGAGCGGGAGGATGATATAGCGGACTCACGCCCGGTCCAGAGCAGCCAAACACACGCTCGAGGGCGGTACAAAGACCGACCTAGAGCGGGGCCGAAGAGGGACAGACCAGAAGCAGTCACCAAAGCACGCCCAGGAGCGGGAATACCGACTCCCCAGGGCGGAGTGGCGAACACCATATTAAAAGTCTGAGGGCTAGGGCAGGTCCAAGTGAAAGAAGACATGCGACGAGTGCCAGACGCTTGCCCTGGAGCGGTAAGACCGACGCTCCAGAGCGGAGCGGCGAGCCAGGTCCAAGTAACAGAGGACCGAAGCGTCACTCACCGACGACACTTAAGACAGAAAGGAATGTAAATGAGAAGTGTCACGTCTGCCAAGAAGGCCCCCCAGGGACTCGAGAAAAGGAAAACGCCAACCAAAGACCGACCTGGCGTGGGACGTGACCCACGAACAGGGAGGAGCAGAGGAAGACATAGCCGAATCGCAAGGCCCCAAGCAGGCAAAATAAGGTTTGGGAGCCTAAATGAAGAATACAAATTGGGGATCTGGAAAGCCAGAGGTAGTCCGAAAACTGGTGCAAACCCCACAATGAAAAAGGGGGGTCAAAGGACAACCCCAGGGGCTGCAACAGAATCGAACAACAAAAAGCCCCCCGTAGGCTAGGCCATCCAACAAAAAGTTAGCCTAAAAGGCACTAGGCGATAGGAAAAAATGAAAAAGAAGGGCGCCACTAGCAACCTCACACCCAAAGAGGTGTGAGCGCAACATAAAAGACTAACATGGGGCAAATGACAACCCGGGTCGGCGCCCCCCACCATAACATCACCCGAAACACCGAAGTTAGCCTAGCCACCGAAAAAATGCGCGTAAGTCAGAAACTAAGTAAGTGACAAGAAGCCCTAAATGAATAGAACCTAACAAAACCTAAACTAAAGTCACCGCACTGAAAATAAAAGCAATATAAGGCAAAGGCTTTTCAACACTAGCCGCGTCCAAAGACACGCATGCGCAGAGGGCTGAAAACATGAGACCTCCACTTTCAACGCAAACACTCGAATAAAACACCTGAGTGCCCATTTTACGTTGTGCCTACAACACGGATCATCTATCTATAAATCCAGGCACCAAATAAAGCCCCAAAACTCACCAAAAGTGACGAAGATAGGAGTGGAAGGCACCAAAATGACGGAGCACTACAAAAACATGTGTGCACCCGAGTGGTAGCGCGAAAGAGATGCCCTTTAATCCGGAACGGGTTAGAAGGTACGCCCCTGACAGCGGTGTGAAGAGCCAGATGGAATGGCCTAGTCGACAACTTTTTCTTTTCTTTCTCGTTTCTCTTTTAATTTTTCTATTAAAAAGACCTCAAAAGTATGTACAACGTACCTAGTAGAGAGAGTAAGGTGCTACTCTAGATGTTATCGATTTAATTCGCGCTATGGGTATACGATAATTGCCGCTCTAGAGCGAAGCAGATTACATCGTCATAGTATAAGCTCTACGTTGGAACGTAGAGGCTACTACCAAATAGTTGTCTTGGAGGACTCCCCTCGTCCGGATCTGCACTATACGCCTCCCCTCGCTTCCCTGCTCAGAGGTCTCAGCTGCGCGTTGACGTGTCGACTTCCCCTGAATCGACGTCGCCTGATCGCTCGGCCGCAGCCCCTGAGTGGCTTGAGGCTTTCAACTCCTTCAAGGAGGAGAACTGTGCCAGGTTTGGGGCTTTGCAAGCAACCCTGGAACGGCTTACCGAGGCTATGGTTAAGCCTCCTCAGCTTCCTATGGTGGTTCCTGTTGTTACCCCTCTTCCTCCATTTGAAGATCTACTGCCTACTGGCCCAGCAACCCCTGTGGTGGCGGCCGCGGCTCTGCCTGCGCCTGCCCCGTCTCCGACTCCCTCGCCGTCTTTTGTCGTGCTGCCTGGGAGCGGGCTGGGGATGGTTGGCCAACCCGTTAGTGTTCCCCAACTGTCTAAGTTTAAGATCCCCAAACGTGTCCTCCCTTCTTTGTATGGCGAGCCTGCGTCTGGGCAGAATGTGGTGGCTACTCGCCCAGAACTTTCCGCCACTCATGCAGGGGGGGAACGGCCGGTTGCTGAAAATTGGGCTATACAGATTAGTGCTAAAGGTGTCTTCAGAGCTCTGACTCCGGACGGCCTAGTCCTAGAGGTCGATATCTGGCCTCACCCGACTAGGTCGGATATGCATTTTTTTACGCACCGTCCTAGGGTATCTCCCTCTGGGTCTACACGTTTATGGTCGGACTACACCCGCCATGACATCTTAGCTGATGCGCTCGCTCTGTCAGCCATTGCCGGTCTTCCTCTGGTTAGGAGTGCTCGCGATGCTGAAGGCAACGTCATGCTCGAGCTCACCAATCTTGAGGATGGGCCGTGGGATCGATGGCTGGCGGAAGGGGTTGATTTTGGCGTCAGGTCGGCTGAGGGCTTTGTTTCTCTCCCACCGCCTGACAACACTTTTGTGTCTGGGCTAGTCCTGTCATCGTCCGGGGTCTCTCCCAAGTATTGGTCATGGCTGAATGCCCCTAAGATTGTGTTAGACCAGTTGCCCTCGTCTTTCTTCGTGCCCTGGATCGGGATAACCGGCTCCGGCAACGCGCCGCTCGCTTGCTCTCCACCCTCCTCCTGCAGTTCCAAATGGCGAGGATTCACCTCAGGCTTCTTGAAGCCGAGCCGGCTGGCGACCTCAAGAATGGTTGGGAGACCTTGCGGCGCGTGCAGCTGCAGCTCGCCCTGAACTCGGTGGGTGACCTTCAGGGTGCCGTCCATGAGGCTGCTAGGTGTAGGCAGTCTCTGAGAGTGGCCTTCTGTAAGAAGGCGCCTGCAGAGATCAGGACTAAGCTGCTCCTCTCTGAGCTCGCTACTCAGGGTCTCTTCTCCGATGGTGCGTGGCAAGAGGCTTACCTCTTTGCGACTGAGGGACGCTTCGCGCCCCGTGTTTCTGGGGCGTCGCGGCCTCCCGCAGCCGCTTCCTCCCAGGGTCGTAGGAGGAAGGCCGGTCCGCCTAAGGGACGCCAGCCTTGGCGAGGTGCCGTAGATGGGCGACGCCAAGGGGGCTGGGGACGGGCCTTGCACCCTTATGTCCGCCGCTCACCTCTTCGCCCATCTCGTCAGCTCGCCATTGAGGTGTCCTCGCGACGTCCCGACCAGAGGCAGGAGCAGAGCCGCCCAACGCAGGATCCTCCGCGCAGATTTCAGGGGAGGGGGTGCCCGTGGAGGTCAGTCTCGCCGCGGCAAGACTGACGACTATGCTGGATCAAAAAACCGCTAGTTCCTCCGGGTTTTTCCCCCTTCTCTCCCGACCGCCTCCCCGAACGAGTGTTGAGGCTCACACAAGGAGCCCATACCAGCTTCTTTTGCCCCCACTATCGGCAATGGCCTCGCTGATCGTGGGCGCGTCGGGTTGTGAAGAGGGGTCTGTCCTGGAGGTGGCGGTCACGGCCTCCTCTCAGACATCCTCCCCGACATCGGCAGGTCTCTCCAGACGTGGCCAAAGTTATCTTGTCGATGCTCGAGAATGGGATTGTTCGGGAAGTCTCCCCGCTCAAGCGGGTCTTCCTCTCCCGTGTGTTTCTGGTCCTGAAGAAGGACTGCGATGCGATGAGACCGGTGGTCGACCTGTCGTGCCTAAATTTGCATATCGTGAACGACCACTTTCGGTTGCTCACCATCAGTCAGGTGCGGTTGGCGCTCCGTCCCGGCTGCTGGGTGATATCCCTGGATCTCCAGGACGCATACTGGCATGTACCGATTGCTCCTCGGTTCCAGTGCTATCTGGCGCTCCAGCTGCACGAAAGGGTGTTCACGTTCGACAGGCTGCCCTTCGGTCTCAATATCGCACCGCGAGTCTTTACGAAACTCGTCAAGCAGGTTCTGACTCCTCTGCTCCGTCAGGGGATTCAGATCCTGTTTTACTTGGACGATTGGCTCATATCCGCAGACTCTCCCACTCAATGTGCACAACACACTCTCCTTGTCATCCAACACATCACACGTTTAGGTTTCAAGGTAAACATTCCCAAGTTGTGCCTCACCCGGTCGCAAGACGTGACGTGGGTGGGCCTGGACTGGGACATAGCGAGCGCGACCGTCAGACAGAGTCGGGTGAACGCATCGAAGATTCGAAGCAAACTTTTCGCTGCGTTGCACTCAGTCTCCATCACCAGGAAACTCTGGGACTCGTTGATCGGGTCGCTCAATTGGGCGTGTCTGACCATTCCCCTAGGGAGGCTCAGGATCAAACGCCTGATTCAACTGGGCAACAAGGCATTCCCACTGTTGCCTCCACATCGGCTTTGGCCGATTCCGCGCTCGATCCATTTACTTTTGACACACTGGGTTGTTCGGGGCAAGCTCGCGAGAGCTGTGCCTTGGACTTCGCCCCCGCCGACCATCTGGATAGACACCGATGCGTCGAGCGAGGTGGGATGGGGCTACCAGTCAAACATGGGTCACCAAAACCAAGGCAGGTGGTCAGGTCTCACTCACCTACACATACACGTCTTGGAACTGTTAGTCCCGTTGTTCTTCCTGCGGGATCATGGGCACGCCCTTCTCGGCAGGTCGGTGGCCTTCAGGATGGACAACATGACTGCAGTTCATTGCATACAGAAACAGGGCTCCTCCAGATCGGCGGTGCTTCAGGATCTGGCGGAGAAACTGTTTTTTCAGGCAGATCATTACAACATTACACTGCATGCAACCTACCTGCCCGGGTCTGCCAACCTGTGGGCGAATGCTCTGTCTCGGGGACAGAACACCCAGGTAGAATGGTCATTCAAACAAACCGTATTCGACGGCCTGGCAGCCTCCTGGGGTGTTCCGCAGGTCGACTTGTTCGCTTCTCACGAGACGACCAAGTTGCATGTGTTCCTGACCCGCTGGCTTCGCACTCCAGCGGGGGGACTGGACGCTTTCAGTGAGGACTGGAACAGGTGGCAGTCACTGTACGTGTTTCCGCCACCCGACGCACTTTTGATGTACAAGGTCCTCCACAGGCTGAGAGAGTACCAGGGCAAAGTTTGGTTGATCACGCCCCTCTGGCCGGCCCAAGCCTAGTACGCTCAGCTGAAACGATGGTGCCCGGATTCCGTGCCTCTGTCGGTCTCAAGCTTCCACTTGGGGTCGATTGGAGACCTAGGGACCTCGTTGGCATTCGCATCGTGGATGTTTGTGAGGCGGGGTGGCTCCCCTTGTTTGGACGATCATTAACTGACAAATTCACTCTACATTGGACACCATCTACATGGAAGATATATGAATCTCACTGGCACAGCTTTACTTCTTGGTAACACACCTCTTCACAGACAACTCCATCAGTGGCGCTTGTTTTTCACTACCTCAATTATTTATTTGAGGAGCGTCGCTACATGTACAACACTATTAGGAACCACCTGTCTTGGACCGCGGATGGCTGCCGACCCTCCACGGCCGGAGACAAGATCAACGACCAGTGGAGGACAACCGGATGCCGGCCGCGGGGAGCAGTTTCGGGAGCCAAACCGTCACAACCATCCCCTGCCCCCTCCCTGGGGGCACGGGTCCTTGGAGCGGCTTCGGTCGCGCCGGGAATTTCCACACCTCTCACACCACACACACACATCACACAGTTTTCCTACACCGAGAAATGACTCTCCGGCTGTCATTTCTCGAAGACTTCTTCTAGCCGGAGACATTGAGAGCAACCCAGGACCCACGTACACATACATATGTCCAACTTGCTCAAAACCCATCACTTCGAGTCGCCACACTAAGGGTTCAGTTCTCTGCAATTCATGCAGGAACTGGACCCACTTCACATGTACAACACTTGCCTCCAAGAAACACTACACAAACACCTGTACCTGTTCCTCATGCCTCTCCCTGTCAAATCCCTCGCCTAAAACCCGTCCACCTCTCCTCCCCAACCCACCTAGCCTTCCCATATCATCCACTCCCCCCCCTAAAACCCGTCCACCTCTCCTCCCTAACCCACCTAACCTTCCCATACTATCCACATCCTCAACTCAACACACCACACCCCATCCTAATCCATTCCAACCCCCATCTCCTGCTCCCCAATCCCCACCTCACCCATTCCAACCCCCAGCCCCTCCCACACCCCATCCTCGTGCAGCAGCACCCAACATACATCGTGCACATAACATTAACATTCTCCAATTGAACATAGATGGCATCAACACAAAGAAACACGAACTCTCACACTTCATCAAACAACACAACATACACATTGCCATCTTACAAGAAACAAAACTCCGCACAACACAAAAAGCACCCACATTTCATAATTTCACCACCATCAGACAAGACCGGGCTGTCGGCGGGGGCGGTGGACTCATCACCCTGGTACACAAAGAAATATCATACATAGTAACCAGTGTACAAACCAAATCCCTCCTCCCCCCAAATGACAACACAACAGAAATACAAACAATTAAAATACGCACTGGCAACAACTCCAACATAACCATCATAAACACATAAATCCCTCCCCAAACATATCCTACAGTACCAAATGAATACAGACCACACTTACAACACATCACAAACACCCCACACATCATCCTGGGTGGTGACTTCAACGCCAAGACGTCGGCCTGGTTTGTCGACACCCCCGACACAGACAGAGGGCTGGTACTACAAAACCAAACAGATAACCTCATCATCCTTAACGACATCCATCAACATACCCATATTCCTCACCAATCCCTCTATAACCCATCATCTCCAGACATCACCTTTTGCTCCCCAGAACTCGCCCCCACAACATCCTGGAGGGTGGTCAGAACCTTAGGCTCTGACCACCTCCCGATCATTATCACCACCAAAACCAGACTCACCCCAGCTAGCCACAAACACACATACACCAATTATAAAAGAGCTAACTGGGAAGCATTCACAAATGAGACAGAACAACACTTCACAACTCTAAACAGTACACCCATCACTAACATCAACAATGCTGTACACATACTCAATAAAACTATCCAAAATGCTGACAAGAAACACATTCCAAGAGGTAACAAAAAAAGACACAACCCCAACTTCACACCAGAAATTCAAAACTTCATCAGACAACGCGACACACTGAAACACTCCCCAGCACCCCACACACAAGACATCACACAACAAATTCAAGCACTCAACACCCAAACTAACAACAAAATACAAGAACAACAAAAACTAAATTGGAATAACTTCCTACAAACACTTAATCACAAAACAAACCCCAAAAAACTCTACAAAACACTAAACAGCATCACACTTTCCAACAGCAACAACACAATCACATGCTGCAATCACAACAACATACTCTACTCCTTCATGTAAACATACATACATAAAATTTTAAGACGGAGTGTTGTACACATAAGTGCAGTTTCAGTCTCTTGTCCTAATGGCGGCATTCCAGGCAACCCTGTTAAGGGCTGCTTCACTTGTCAAGTTCTTGGATTTGAGATCGGCGCGTATAGTCCGATCCCAGGTCTTCCTCGGTCCACCCCTTGGTGCAGCTCCCTCCACAATCACAGACCTGCATTTTTTCACCCAATTTTGTTCATCCATTCTCTCCACATGTCCATACCATCCCAGTCTACTTGTACGCATCACCTCGCTAATACTCTTTATACCTAAAAGTCTCCTCAGCTCAACATTTGTTATTCTATCCTGTAGCCTGGCCCCACACATCCATCTCACCATTCTCATCTCATTACGCTCCATTCTGTTGACATCCTCTACTTTAACGGCCCATGTTTCTGAGGCATACGTCATTGCACTTCTAACACATGAGGCATACACCTTTCCCTTCAGGGGGAGAGGCATTCTTTTCATGGTCAGGATTGGCATCAATTCTCTGAACTTCCCCCAGCCACACCTAATTCTAGCAACAGTGGCAGCCTCAGCCCCACCACCGGCAGAGATGGTATCTCCTAGGTAACAAAACTTGTTCACCAGCTCCAAAGACTCATTTCCAAAATTCACAGCCACAGGATCATCACTTAACACAAGCTCGCCTTTGCACACTACGCACTCAAATTTCTCTATTTCTGACTTATCCTTCGGCAGGGGCCCCTTTATTCTACTACAGCGCTTACTCCCATGGTGTACCCAACATCGACAGATGCTACATTGAATTGAGTTAACGCCCACTCCCTTTCCACACACTGCACATGGGAATGCACCGCTCTTTTCCACATTGCCTCGTCTCAAACTACAATGCATAACCTTGGTTTTGTTAATATTGACTCTTAAACCCTTGCTCGCCATGCCCTCTCTCCACTCTCTGAATTTGGCCTCAGCATCCTGCATACTGTCAGCTATTAGGACTAAATCGTCTGCATAAAACAGTTCCAACGGGAGTCCGCCTCTAAAAATTCTAGACAGCGCCTCCAAGACCATAATAAAGAGGAGGGGGCTTAACACTGAACCCTGATGGACTCCAACACAGACTGTGAACTCATCACTCAGTACACCCTTCACCCTCACCGAACTTCGCGAATCCTCATACATCTTCATTATCACACGCACCAGCCACTCTTCCACACCAAGTTTCCTCATAGCCCACTGTACAACATCTCTAGGTACCCTATCAAAGGCCTTCTCCAGGTCCACAAACACAAAGTAAAGATCCCTGCCTTTTAGTAAGTATCTTTCCTGTATCTGCCTGACTATGAAGATAGCATCGGTTGTACCACGTCCTGGCATAAAACCAAACTGCATATCATCAATAGAGATGCTTTGCCTGATCAAACCCTCAAGGACTCTCTCACAGACCTTCATGATTTGGTCAAGCATTTTCAGGCCCCTATAATTTCCTCTATCTAGCGCATCCCCTTTTCCTTTGTATATATTTACTATTACACTTTTGAGCCAATCCTCTGGGATTTTCTCATCTTTAATAATGGTGTTTATCAACTCAGTGACTAAGTTTACACCAATCTCCCCTGAGGCTTTTATCATCTCAGCGACAATGTCGGAGCAACCTGGAGCTTTACCGTCCTTCATTTTATTGATTGCGTCGCTCACTACAGCTGGTGCTATCAAAGGAGGGGGCCCAGATATTGGTTTTTCGATACTAAGCTGTTCCTTATCCCATTCAAACTGTACATTTAGCAATCGTTCATAGTGTACCTTCCATGCTTCTCTGATTTCATTTTCTGCATACACAATCTTCCCATTATCATCTCTAACACACTGTTCACCTATAATATCCCTACTGTCATTTTTAACTCGCCTAGCTAGGTTGAAGATCCCATTGGGATTGTCAGTGTTACACACTTGTTCGAGGACCAGGTCCTTAATGCGATTTTTAGCATTGTAAATAACTCTTTTGGCAGTTCGTTTAGCTGCCTGGTATTCCTCCCTGCTGCCTCCTTTCTTCCATGCTTTGAAGCATCTCCTTTTCTTTTTCACAGCATGTTCTACCTCATCGTTCCACCACCAAGAGGTCTTATTCCTGGGGTGACCCTTTGTTTTCCCACAGACTTTGTCAGTGGCAGCGATAAGGCTATGCTTAAGAAAGTTCCATTGGCTATTTACATCGTTAGGCCTAGCTTCCTTATTTCTATTCATTTCCTCCAGTTCATTATGAAACCTATCCCTAACTTCCTTGTCCTTCAGCAGCCACACTTTCCTTTTGGGTATGTAAACCTTCTTGCGCTTAGGATCTCTGTATAAGCTCATGTCACACACAAGTAGCTTATGCTGGGGGATACATTCTTCGCTCGGGATGACCTTTACATCTCGAACTAGTTTCCAGTCTTTCCTGTTAACCAAGAAGTAATCTATCTGGAGACCCCAGAGTTATATGTGATCAGGTGGCTCTGTCTTTTCTTGAACTTTGTGTTACACACAACCATGTTGAGTGCAACGCAGGACTCCAATATATATTCGCCTTCTAGATTTCTCCTTCCGTAACCAATTCCTCCATGTACCCCCTCGTATCCATCTGCAGATGCTCCCACGTGACCATTGAGGTCCCCCCCCCACGATAGTTATTTCGTTCTCCGAGAGGCCTGAAATGACACTGACGGTGTCATTCCAGAAGTCCTCTTTTATCTCTTTCTGTAAACCAGCCTGTGGGGCATATGCAGATATCACATTCAGAATTCTTTCACCAACTTTCAACTTCAAAACAATCAGCCTTTCACTAACTCTCATAATCTGAAGCACACTTTCCGCCAGCTCTTCAGCCACCAGAACACCCACTCCTCCTTTCGCTTTATCAGTCTCCACACCCATCCAGTATATCCTATATCTTTTCCTCCTTCCGACAATCCACTGTACCCCATGCCTCTTCCAGAGTGTTTCCTGGGTACAGCAGACGTCCACTCGCCTCCTCTCACACATCTCAGCCACTTCATTCGCACGCAGATTCAAACTACCAACATTCACATTAGCAAGTCTGAGTTTGTGGGGGGCATTTGTCATTGTCCTGTGCGGTTTTGTTTCATCGGACTTACGTTTATTTTCTTTGATTTTAGTCATAGTTAGGTAGGTTTGGCTGGCAGATGGGCATCACCCCCCCCAGAACTCCGGCTCCAGTCTACCCCGGTACCATTCCCAGCACCATCCCCCAAGTGATTACAAGGGGGTAGGATCCAGTGGCCTCAGTACGCCCCACCAGAACCAGCCGCAGGGACGCACCCCGTGCGCATACACGGCACTACGACTGGCCTGATATTTTTCGCCAAATGACAGGGCAGCCTCCTGGAGCGCTACCTCCAGGTTCGGGCCCCTATACTATCGGGCGGAAAGTGCCAGTCCGGGGAAACACTACGTACTGTACGGTACCCTCTGGATCCATTTCGTCCAGGTTGGGCCCAGGGCGCCAGGGCCGGGTCCAGAGGGAGCGACACCCACTGCCAGTGTGCCGCCATTAGGCAACTTGGAGCAAGTACAATGAAGCCCTGTCACAGCACTATCATATAGAGACAATGCCAGCACCAATAACAAGGTTTCATTGTATAGTGATGGCTACTTGGTCCGCAAGTATATCACCATCCCCCCTATTAGTCGCCTTGTACGACATGCAGTAGGATGCGTGAGGCATATTCTTTTTTTCCTCCACCATTAGATGAAGGCCCCCTTACCCCCTGGGGTCAACAACAAGCAAACAACAAGCAAACACTCTCATCAATCACTTCTCACATGTCAGCCACCTAAAACCTCACAAAGACGACCGACGTGTCATCCGACGTAAGAGACAATTCCCCACAGACCCTGACTATACACCCTTCACCAATCACCAGACAAAGCATATCATCAACAATCTCAAGCACTCACCCGCCTGTGGCCTAGACAACATAAGCAACATACACCTCAGACACCTGGGACCACAAGGCATACAAGCACTCACTAACATATCAAATTACAGCTATTCACACAACACAATACCAAAACATTTGGAAGCATGGTATCATCATCACATTCCCCAAACCCAACAAAGACCCCACGCTACCCTCCTCGCACCGCCCCATCACACTCCTTTGCTCCCCCTCCAAAGTCATGGAACGCCTAGTATTACAACTAATTACACCCGACCTACCCCTAGCTCCAACACAACATGGCTTTAGGCCACTGCACTCCACAAACACTCTTCTCACAGACCTTACACAAAGAGCTTTTGACGGTATCAACTCAGCTAGACCACCACACAGATCACTATTAGCTACACTCGACATTAGTAAAGCCTTCGATGCCATCCCCCGCCACAACCTAACAAACAAAATCTACAACACAAACATGCACAACAACACAAAAAGGTGGCTGGCCAACTTCCTAGCAGGCAGATGTGCACCGTATCTTTTGCCGGTCAGTCATCTAAAATCAGAAACTTTCCAAACGGAGTCCCACAAGGATCCGTCCTATCGCCCGCACTCTTCAATCTGTACATGCACGATATAACTACACCCAATACGCCCCAAATAAACTTAGCCTCCTATGCAGATGACATAACACTCACATGCACACACCATGACCCAAAAAGAGCAACATATCTCCTTCAACCCTATCTCAACACACTACATGGCTGGTGCACTACAAACAGACTTAATCTAGCCTCAGCCAAATCCACCGCAACCCTGCTCACAAGCTGGACAGGAGAACACGAATACATCCCTCAACTCACCATAAACAACACACCCCTAACACATACACACACACCCAAAATCCTAGGAGTAACATATGATACTCATATGCCATACAAACAGCACACCACAAACATTAAAAAGAAACTGACACCCAGACTTAACGCCCTCAGGTCACTTGCTCACACAAAATTTGGACACAACAAAGAAACTACCACCACAGTATATAAACAATACATAAGATCCCCCTGGGGGTTAGGGAAT
This sequence comes from Paralithodes platypus, assembly GCA_032716605.1. NCBI lineage: Eukaryota > Metazoa > Arthropoda > Malacostraca > Decapoda > Lithodidae > Paralithodes > Paralithodes platypus. The sequence continues at coordinate 49,017,090 of CM064521.1, forward strand.
AGAATATGCCCCACGTGCCTTCTGCGTGTCGTAAGAGGCGACTAAAGAGGTTGGGTCGGTGGGCTTGCGACCCCCACCCGGAAAAAATATCTAAGCAAAGAAAAACGAACGAACAGCCTCGGATGCGGACGGAACCAACGTTGACGAACCACGACCGACTAAGGACATGCCTTCGGACATTCTGAGAATGGCTACGTGGAATGTTAGTGGCATGAATGATGGCACAAAAGAGAGAGAGGTTCTGGAAGTGTTAGTGAATGCCAGGCTGGATGTATGTGGAATGACAGAGACCAAATGGAAAGGTTAAGATGTGAGAGAGTGGGAGTGTGGAATGGGTGTGTGTGCTGGAGTGAGTGAAGGAACAGCGAGAGAAGGTGCATGTTTGTTTGTAAGTAGCAAATGGAAGGAATGCGTAAGAGAGTATGGGTCTGTGGGTTCAAGGATTGTGTGGGTGAGAATGAAAGTAGGAATACAAACGTGGGTGATTGTATGCGTGTATGCCCCGACAGAGGATATACTTGAAAGAAAGAAAGAGGAGTTCTGGATGAATGTGGAGGCGTGCCTGGAGAAGTTTGACAAGAACGAAAGAATATTTCTGATTGGGGATATGAATGGTAAGGTGGGTGATAGGAAAGTTGAGGGAGTGGTGGGAGGGTGGGGGGTACCATCAGAGGTGAATGGGAATGGTAGTGCACTTGTGGACGTATGTGTGGGGAGGAGGCTGTGGATAGCCAATACCTTCTTTCGACACAGAATGATCCACAGGTACACGTGGAAACGGATGTTGACGATGAAGGATAAGACAGTGGTGGAACGAAAGTCATTGATTGATTATGTATGTGTGGATGAACGAATGAAGAAATCTGTGATGGATGCTAGGGTGTATAGGGGTATTGGAGGGGGTCTGTCTGATCATTATGTAGTGGTAGCTAAGGTTAGGATAAAAAAGAAGTGGGTGAGGAGAGCGGGAGGGAGGCGAGAGGAGGGTGGAATGGTGAGGAGGGTGGAGAGGTTGCAGGAGGAGGAAGTCAGGGAGGAGTACAGGAGAGCAGTGGAAAGACGACTAGGTGGGTTCGACCTGGAAGTTATGGAGGAAGTGGAGGAGATGAGCAAGGTGTTTAAGGATGAGATCTGTGCAGCATGTGAGGAGGTGTGTGGAGTGAGGAGAAGAGGGAGGGGAGTGAAAGGTACAGCATGGTGGACAGAAGAGGTAAGAATAGCTGTGGAAGAAAAGAAGAAAGCATATAGAGAGTGGTTGGGTAGTAGAGGGAATGAAGATTCCGAGAGACAGAAACGAGCGAGGTACGTGGAGAGTAAGAGGGTGGTGAAGAGAGTAGTGAAGGAAAGTAAGAGAATAGTAGATGAGGAATTTGGAAGGAATCTGAGTGTAAAATGGAGGGAGAGTAAGAAACTGTTCTGGAAAGAAGTCAAGAAAGTTAGGGAAGGTAGCAAGGGAAACAGTAAGGGTGTGAAAGATAAGAATGGGAGAATGCTAGCCGAGAAGCAAGAGAGAGTCGAAAGATGGAGGGAGTACTTCAGTGAGTTGCTAAATGTAAGGAATGAAGAGCCAGCAAACATAGCTGGATATGGTATGGGAGGGAGAAGAAGAGAAGTAGTGGAGGAGGAGGTGGGGATCAGGAGGTCAGAAGTGTGGGAAGCCATGAAAAGAGTGAAGTTGGGGAAAGCACCAGGAACAGATGGAGTGTGTGGGGAAATGTTGAGGTATGGTGGTGAGATAGTGATAGAATGGGTATGGAAAATGTGCAAACTAGCATGGGAGAAGGGGAGTGCACCCGATGACTGGAAGACTGGCATAATAGTCCCCCTATATAAGGGCAAAGGGGAAAGAGGAGTGTGTGGTAACCACCGAGGAATATGTCTTCTAAGCGTAGTAGGGAAGGTATACAGTAGGGTAGTGATTGAGAGAGTGAGAGTGAGAACGGAGAAATGGATAGGCGACGAGCAGGGAGGTTTTAGGAAGGGAAGAGGATGTGTAGATCAGATTTTTACCCTGAATTGTGTTGTGGAGAAGTATCTGGAGAAGAAACACAAAGTGTATGTTGCCTTTATGGACTTGGAGAAGGCCTATGACAGAGTGGATAGAGAAGGTTTGTGGAAAGTACTTAGAATATACGGAGTAGAGGGCAAGTTGCTGAAAGCAGTGAAGAGCATGTATGAGGGTGCAAAGGCGGCAGTACGTGTGGAGAGTGAGCAGAGCGAGTTCTTTGACCTGAATGTTGGTTTGAAACAGGGGTGTGTGATGTCCCCGTGGTTGTTTACTGTATATATGGATGGAGTTATGAAAGAAATACTATCAAGAGCAGTGGATGTTGGTGTATCGCTGAAAAGGGAGGGAATTGAGTGGAAGCTACCTATACTGCTGTTTGCGGATGATACAGTTCTGATGAGTGATAATGGGAGTTGCAGGGTCTGGTAAATGAGTTTGGAACAGTGTGCGAAAAACGGAATTTGAAGGTAAATACGGGGAAGAGCAAGGTTATGGTCTTCGAAAGGGTGAAGTCACAGAGTGTGAGGTGAAGCTGAACGGTCAGGCTATGGAGATCGTCAACTCTTTTAAGTATCTGGGCAGTGTGTTGAGTAAAGATGGGACTATGGATGAAGAGGTGCGGGAGAGGGTACAACAGGGGAAGAGGGTTGTAGGAACGCTAAAAGCAGTACGGTAACAAGAAATAGGGTGGTCAGTATGGAAGTGAAGAAGTCCTTGCATGACAGTGTGGTAATCCCGACACTGACTTACGGAAGCGAAGCATGGACGTTGGTTGAGAGACTCAGACCAAGAGTGAGATCAGTGGAAATGAATTACTTAAGGAGTGCGTGCGGAGTTACATGGAGGGATAGACAGACTAATGAGGAAGTAAGAAGGAGGTGTGGTGTGGAGGTAGATGTGCTGGAAAGTGTGAAAAGGAACAACTTGAGATGGTTCGGCCATATGGAACGTATGGAAAGCGAGAGAATGACTAAGAGGGTGTACGAGAGCGAGGTGGAGGGACAGAGGGGGAGAGGTAGACCGAATATGAGGTGGAAGGATGGAGTGAGGAACTACATGAACGAAGGCGGTGCTGGTTGGGGGGAGGGGCGTCGACTGACTGGGGACAGAGGTGCATGGGGGCGGTTCGTTCGTGGCCACCCCTTCGGGGATCACGGCGTCAGGCAATAGATAGATAGATAGATGGAATACGCAAGCCCAGCCACATCATAAGACCTTACAGACTATTCAAAACAAAGCCCTGAAGATCATTACAGGCTGCACAGCTACTGCACCCACAGATCACCTACATCAAGAAACCAAAATCCTCAAAGTTAAAGACCATCTGGACATGAGAGGCACTCAATTCCTGGCAGCAGCCTCCACGAACCAAGACCACCCACTAAACTACATGGCAACACACCCACAGACACCAAGAAATATCAAAACAACACCCAGCACACGGTATCACACACAATTATTGTCCTCTCTCCCTCCCTGCCCACCCCGAACCAACTTCCAGAAGCACATCCATACTCATATCTCTCGCCGATCCATCCACTCACTCACAGACAACACGCAGCTGCATGCACGACCTCCCGAAATCCTCCACCTGGCCAGGCTGAGATGCGGACACCATCCAGCTCTCCTGAGCTATCAGAAGAGACTGGATGAGTCCGTTGTCGACGCCTGCCCGGGATGTAACACAGCACCCCATACCATTAAACACATCATAGAAGACTGCATTTCACACAACCACTTGCGCCAACAACACAATCTACACTCAATGAGAGCTCTGTGGGAAAGCCCAATCGTGGCCATGGCCTTCCTCAGGGACTCGGGGCTGTTCGGCCAGGCAGCTTAGGGAACAACAACAAAAACCACCTGTCTGCCATTCGTGAGCCTTTTGAGACCCTCACTGGGTTGGTCGTTCCTCAGAGAGAACTAGAGTTTTTCATGCGAGCCTGCTTTAGGCTCAGGCCACCCCCGCGTCAGATTCCCCCTCAGTGGTCTCTGGCGGCGGCTCTCAATAGGCTCTCGTCTGCGGCCTACACTCTTAACCCCACACCTGACAGATTACTTGACAAGACACTGTTTCTTCTAGCTTTAGCTACGGGTGAGAGGGTCTCGGAGTTGGCTGCCATGTCTCGGGCCCAGAACTGTTTGCGTTTTGCTCCCATCCTCGGGTCGGTAACTTTGGCTCCGTCTGTTCATTTTGTTGCTAAGAACGAACGTGAGGCACACGTGTTTAAACCTTTCACTGTCCCTGCTCTTAAGCGCGGCCATCGTCATCACACGTTGTGCCCTGTTCTTTCACTTCATTCTTATGTTCATTCCACTGTGCCGGGGTCGGGGTTGGCGCTCTGGGTGGCGCCTGTAGGAGATTAACCAAACGTGCTGTGGGACTACGCCTGTGTCGCGTCATTAAGGATAGCAATCCTCTGGTTCGGGGTTCGGCGCATGACATCAGGTCTTATGCGGCCACGCTCCGCTTCCTTCACAATCACTCCCTCAGGGACATTACTGACACAGGGCTGTGGTCTTCCCCCAGCATGTTTGTCTCCTCCTATCTGTCCATGTCTATGGACAGGCCAGGGCGTCCTTGTGTTGCGTTGGGCCAAAGAGCTACTTAGGGGCATTCCTCTATGCTTGTCCTTCCCCCTACAGTTTTTCTCCTACCCTGTCCGCTCCTATTTTGGGGGGAGGGGGGTGGGGCTATGGGTTACACATATATGTATATAATGTCACCTAGAGTAAAGGACCTTACCTAGGCTTAAGGATCTTGTTTTTTCATTTCCTTCATTATTACATTATTTGTTTGAAATGTAGATGTTACTGTATGTTTCATTAATTTCTTCCCATCATCACATTCTGTTCGTTATGCATCACCCGCTTGTGTGGGGTGTTTGTCCTACTGTTTTTACTGGTAGTCCACAGAATTAAGTGTTAAGTCCCTTTTCTACTGGGTGTCACTTATCACCTCCGGCACTTTTTTTATTGTGCGCGGTGCTGTTAGCGATGTTTACGCTTGGTATTATCCGGTGTAGTACTTCCTACTTACTCCATTTCATGAAAGGGGGGGGGGGGGGCATCCTGTCATCCATATCCACCATTCTGATATGTAACATTCATACGATTCGGTTGAGATCTCAAAGAACATGACATCACTGTACGTGATCTCTCTTAACCCGTACACCACGGAAGGGCTCTTGAACGCCCATAAAAAAGCATATAACAGGTACCCGGAAGGGCTCTTGAACGCCCAGTGGTTGAAAGGCTGTGAGCTTCGTGTGCGAGGCGTCGGTCCGACGCATGTAAACAACAGCCGGCTGGACCGACGCCCCGCATCTCCGGCCACAAGAAGGAGAGCGTCGCTTGTTCGTGTGTGCCTGTATGTTGTTGTTAAGTATCGAAAAGTAGTGTAAAGTGGCTGTTTTTGCCATAAAGTTATCTCCAATGAAATCATCATCACAACTCAACCAGTTGACTTAGAGAGCTCTACTTAACGCCATTCTACAGGTAAATAACACAGCTACGCTTGGGGATGCGCGGGAATGCAGGAAGCAGTAAGAATAACAAATATACGGTAGCCTAGCCTAGACGTTTTTCGGCCAAAACACCCGGGTTTCGGGGAATATTTATGTAATGCGTAGCCGGGGCTGGAGGGTTAATATGCACCTGTCCGTACACTCTTATATAAACTCTCTTGTTTAAGTCTGTCTTTTCTTTGTCGTGATCCTTAACTAATTGCTGATGTTTGAGTTTTTTCAGCTTGGATGTCCACCTCCAATTTTGGTACTCTAAGCTCTACGTTGGAACGTAGAGGCTACTACTAAATTGGGAGGTTTAACGACCCTCCCAATACCAAATAAGGTAAACCTCCTATTTGGTTGTAGCCTCGGAGTATCCAACGTCATAGTATCCCTCCCGCAGACCGTACCCCTGCCCATCTAATCTTGCCTCTTTTGTAGCTTGATACGAGATGCCCTTTAATCCGGAACGGGTTAGAAGGTACGCCCCTGACAGCGGTGTGAAGAGCCAGATGGAATGGCCTAGTCGACAACTTTTTCTTTTCTTTCTCGTTTCTCTTTTCATTTTTCTATTAAAAAGCAGTGGTGGGCGCGCTCCGGTGGGACCGGTAATGCGGCAGCGCTCCGCGCTCCTCAGACATAAGGTAATGCGGCAGCGCTCACGCGCTCCTTTGGTCCGCCGACCCGATGCGCTTCCCGCTCTGCGCTCCCAAAAAATAGGTATATATTAAAAAACAAGTAAAAAACAGCTTCTAGAAGTTATTTAATTATTTACCTAAATTAATACAATCTTGTGTCTTTCACTTCATTAAATTCAAAAAATTCAAAACATTCAAATATCCTCAAGTCATGGTGTCTTTCTGAAGTTTAAGTTTCTCACTTTCTCAGTTTCTGTAATTCTTTATGTCATATCAATGATATGATTGATATCATATCATGGATGACCCGCTGACCAGTCTTCGACGGTATATATACGGCCGGGACTAGGGTCTTGTCAGTTGTCGCGCCCAGTGCCAGGTCCGTATATAATTATATACCGACTCGCCGAAAAAAAATCGTAGCAGCGAAACGACTGCACCTATGGCTTTCATATTTTTAGTTTTTTACCACATGTACCTTACCCTTCTGCAAACCCACCACCACTACCCCAAACCCCTCCTCCCACCCACTCGCTGACTATCGGTGCCTCACAAGGAAAAAAAAGGAAAATCTGTGGCGGCGAAACGATTGCACCAATCGGTTCCATATTTGTGTGACAAGTGCCTTACCCTTCTGCCTTCCCTCCACCACACCCCCAACTGTCTCCCACAACCCACTTCCAGCGTATCCGTACGAAGAAAAGGAAAAAAATAAAAATCTGTGGTGGCGAAACTACCTCACCAATCGGCTTCATATTTGTAACACGAGTCAATTACGCTTCTACCTTCCCCCCAAACCACCCTCCCACCCATACATTCAAGTAACATTCCGATGGCATCGATACCATAAAATGATAAAAGTCTCTGAAGTCTATAGTGTCTTTTGACTCTTTTCAGCTACGTTCGCGACTATCGGGGACCTGATTTCTGGCGAAAATGGACAAGGAGAGTGTTTTTTTTACCATTATCCTTGCTTTCTCACCCAACTTGATAGATTTAGCCAAAAAAAAAAAAAAAAAAAAAAACTGGCACTGGCCAGATTCTTACCTTTCCAGGGTTTGAAGGTGGCACTGTCAGTCTGCCATTATCATAGTATCACTGTATCACAGTTCACAAACACCGTGAGTAACACCGTACGATGACTGTACACGATAATGACGTTCTTGAACCTGTTGTTGACAGGAAAAATCGCTTCCGGAGTGCCAGAAAGGAGCGCAAAATTCAAGCTGCACTCCGAGTTCAGATTTTTGCCGCTCCTCGCTCCGTGCTCCTCTATATTGGTAGTGCGCACCGGATCGCAGAGCACAGAGCGCCAAATCGGCGCGCCCACGCCCACGCCCACCACTGTTAAAAAGACCTCAAAAGTATGTACAACGTACCTAGTAGAGAGAGTAAGGTGCTACTCTAGATGTTATCGATTTAATTCGCGCTATGGGTATACGATAGTTGCCGCTCTAGAGCGAAGCAGATTACATCGTCATAGTATAAGCTCTACGTTGGATACTCCGAGGCTACAACCAAATAGGAGGTTTACCTTATTTGGTATTGGGAGGGTCGTTAAACCTCCCAATTTCTCCATTTAACTATCTGTCGCAATCCTCCAAGAGACTTTCAATTATTCATCAACAATACACAGATCAACCATTCATCTTCTCTCAATGTCCTTGATGAATTATTTTCATCCAAGCTTTCTTCGATTTTTGTTATTACCACTCTTGCTAAGAACAGCTTCCCAGAAGTTGTGTGCTCAACCGTGTCCATAGGTTCTTCACCCTCGCACAGCTTCTTGCTCTGCATAGGGGCACAGTGAGCCCATGTATTGTTCACATGTGTAGAGATGTTCCACCCATATCGCACTTCTCGAAAGAGTAGAGTCAACAACATCTCGCCTCTTTAACTCACTTCATCTTACATTTCTTTCACTCTTCTATCGCTATTACAACAATAAGTGTTCTTCAGAGCTCTCTCATTGCATACCCTCTCCCTTGCGGCAAGTGCGAGGCACCTGCCTTTCAACACAGTCCCACTCCTATTCTGTCTAACTCTCCAATCCAAGAATTGGCAAATTTTCTGTCTTTCTTCTACTCAACTAGTGAACTCAGGATCTCTCCCACAATCAATTTTTCCGTCATCCTCTGACATAAACTGCTTTAAACTTTGTGTGTCCAGGCATTTTGATCCCACAACCCTTGAATTTTACTCTGTCACTCTTTTGGCTCTGGGGGAGACACTCGTTAGAGGCAACCTGCCTTTTGTCTCCTTTATATACATAGAAAAAACAAAAAAATAAAATATAATAAAATAAAAACATGTGGAGTGCAACACAGGACTCCAGAATACTGTATACTGTATTAGTGTTCTAGATTTCTTCTTCCTTACCCTTTTCCTCCATGCACACCCATCAGCACATGCTCCCACATGCCCATTAAGGTTGTTGTTGTTGTTGTTGTTCCCTAATCTGCCTGGCCGAACAGCCCCGAGTCCTTAAGGAAGGCCATGGCCACGGTCGGGCTCTCCCACAGAGCTCTCAAATAGTGTAAATTGTGTTGTTGGCGTAAGTGGTTGTGTGAAATGCAGTCTTCTATGATGTGTTTTATGGTATGGGGTGCTGTGTTACAACCCGGGCAGGTGTCGACGACGGAGTCATCCAGTCTCTTCTGATAGCTCAGAAGAGCTGGATGGTGTCCGCATCTCAGCCTGGCCAGGTGGACTCTGTCCTCGCGAGGAAGGGAGGATTCAGAAGGATGAATTTCGGGAGGTCGTGCTTGCAGCTGTGTGTTGTCTATGAGTGAGTGGATGGAACGGCGAGTGATATGAGTATGGATGTGCTTCCAGAAGTTGGTTTGGGGTGGGCAGGGAGGGAGAGAAGACAGTATTTGTGTGCGATAGCGTGTGCTGGGTGTTATTTTGATATTTCTTGGTGTCTGTTGGTGTGTTGCCATGTAGTGTAGTGGGTGGTGTTGATTCGTGGAGGCTGCTACCAGGAATTGAGTGCCTCTCATGTCTAGATGATCTTTGACTTTTAGGACTTTGGTTTCTTGATGTAGGTGATCTGTGGGTGTAGTTGTTGTTGTTGTTGTTGTTGTTCCCTAAGCTGCCTGGCCGAACAGCCCCGAGTCCCTGAGAAAGGCCATGGCCACGATCGGGCTTTCCCACAGAGCTCTCATTGAGTGTAGATTGTGTTGTTGGCGTAAGTGGTTGTGTGAAATGCAGTCTTCTATGATGTGTTTAATGATATGGGGTGCTGTGTTACATCCCGGGCAGGTGTCGACAACGGAGTCATCCAGTCTCTTCTGATAGCTCAGGAGAGCTGGATGGTGTCCGCATCTCAGCCTGGCCAGGTGGACTCTGTCCTCGCGAGGAAGGGAGGATTCGGAAGGATGGATTTCGGGAGGTCGTGCATGCAGCTGCGTGTTGTCTGTGAGTGAGTGGATGGATCGGTGAGAGATATGAGTATGGATGTGCTTCTGGAAGTTGGTTCGGGGTGGGCAGGGAGGGAGAGAGGACAATAATTGTGTGTGATACCGTGTGCTGGGTGTTGTTTTGATATTTCTTGGTGTCTGTGGGTGTGTTGCCATGTAGTTTAGTGGGTGGTCTTGGTTCGTGGAGGCTGCTGCCAGGAATTGAGTGCCTCTCATGTCCAGATGGTCTTTGACTTTGAGGATTTTGGTTTCTTGATGTAGGTGATCTGTGGGTGCAGTAGCTGTGCAGCCTGTAATGATCTTCAGGGCTTTGTTTTGAATAGTCTGTAAGGTCTTATGATGTGTTTCAGCTAGGTTAGAAGCCCAGGCTGGGCTTGCGTATTCCATCACTGATCTTATGTATTGTTTATATACTGTGGTGGTAGTTTCTTTGTTGTGTCCAAATTTTGTGTGAGCAAGTGACCTGAGGGCGTTAAGTCTGGGTGTCAGTTTCTTTTTAATGTTTGTGGTGTGCTGTTTGAATGTCATATGAGTATCATATGTTACTCCTAGGATTTTGGGTGTGTGTGTATGTGTTAGGGGTGTGTTGTTTATGGTGAGTTGAGGGATGTATTCGTGTTCTCCTGTCCAACTTGTGAGCAGGGTTGCGGTGGATTTGGCTGTGGGTGTAGTAGCTGTGCATCCTGTGATGATTTTAAGGGCTTTATTTTGAATAGTCTGTAAGGTCTTATGATGTGTTTCAGCTAGGTTAGAAGCCCAGGCCGGGCTTGCGTATTCCATAACTGATCTTATGTATTGTTTGTAGACTGTGGTGGTGGTTTCTTTGTTGTGTCCAAATTTTGTGTGGGCAAGTGATCTGAGGGCGTTAAGTCTGGGTGTCAGTTTCTTTTTCGTGTTTGTGGTGTGCTGTTTGAATGTCATTTGGGTGTCGTATGTTACTCCTAGAATTTTGTGTGTGTGTGTGTGTGTGTGTGTGTGTGTGTTAGGGGTGTGTTGTTTATGTTGAGTCCCGGGACGTAATCGTGCTCTCCTGTCCAGCTTGTGAGGAGGGTTGCAGTGGATTTAGCTGGGGCTAAATTGAGTCTGTTTGTAGTGCACCATTCATGTAATGGGTCGAGATAGTCTTGAAGGAGTCTTGTTGCTGTGTCTGGGTTTTGGTGCGTACTTGTGAGTGTTCTGTTGTCTGCGTAGGAGGCTATGGTTATTTGGGGTGAATTTGGTGTATTTATATCATGCATGTACAGATTGAAGAGTGCGGGCGACAGGACGGATCCTTGCGGGACTCCGTTTGGGAAATTTCTAATGCTAGATGACTGACCGGCAAAAGATACGTGTGCACATCTGCCTGCTAAGAAGTTGGCCAGCCATCTTTTTGTGTTGTTGTGCATGTTTGTGTTGTAGATTTTGTTTGTTAGGTTGTGGCGGGGATGGCATCAAAGGCTTTACTAATGTCAAGTGTGGCAAGTACTGATCTGTGTGGTGGTCTAGCTGAGTTAATGCCGTCAAAAGCTCTTTGTGTAAGGTCTGTAAGAAGAGTGTTTGTGGAGTGCAATGGCCTGAAGCCGTGTTGTGTTGGAGAAAGGGGTAAGTCAGGTGTCATCAGTTGTAGTACAAGGCGCTCTATGACTTTGGAGGGGGTGCAAAGGAGTGTGATAGGGCAGTGTGAGGAGGGTAGCGTGGGGTCTTTGTTAGGTTTGGGGATATGTGATGATGATACCATGCTTCCAGATGTCTGGTATTGTGTTGTGTGAGTAGCTGTAGTTTGATATGTTAGTGAGTGCTTGTATGCCTTGTGGTCCCAGGTGTCTGAGGTGAATGTTGCTTATGTTGTCTAGGCCACAGGCGGGTGAGAGCTTGAGATTGTTGATGATATGCTTTGTCTGGTTATTGGTGAAGGGTGTATAGTCAGGGTCTGTGGGGAATTGTCTTTTGCGTCGGATGACACGTCGGTCGTCTTTGTGGGATTTTAGGTGACTGACATGAGAGAAGTGATTGATGAGAGTGTTTGCTTGTTGTTTATGTGAAGGAGTAGAGTCTGTTGTTGTGATTGCAGCATGTGATTGTGTTGTGTTGCTGTTGGAAAGTGTGATGCTGTTTAGTGTTTTGTAGAGTTTTTTGGGGTTTGTTTTGTGATCGAGTGTTTGTAGGAAGTTATTCCAATTTAGTGTTTGTTGTTCTTGTATTTTGTTGTTAATCTGGATGTTGAGTGCTTGAATTTGTTGATTGATGTCTTGTGTGTGGGGTGCTGGTGAGTGTTTCAATGTGTCGCGTTGTATGATGAGGTTTTGAATTTCTGGTGAGAAGTTGGGGTTGTGTTTTTTATGTTACCGGTACCTCTTTGAATGTGTTTCTTGTCGGCGTTTTGGATAGTCGTGTTGAATGTGTGTACAGCATTGTTGATGTTAGTGATGGGTGTACTGTTTAAGGTTTCAAAGTGTTGTTCTGTCTCATTTGTGAAAGCTTCCCAGTTAGCTCTTTTATAGTTAGTGTAAGTGTGTCTGTGGCTAGCTGGGGTGAGTCTTGTTTTGGTGGTGATAATGATCGGGAGGTGGTCTGAGCCTAAGGTTCTGACCACCCTCCAGGATGTTGTGGGGGCGGGTTCGGGGGAGCAAAAGGTGATATCAGGTGCCCATTTAGGTCTTCACCTACAGTACTGCTGTAATTTCATTCTCCGACAGGCCCGAAGCGACACTGATTAGGTCGTTCCACAAGGCCTCTTTCCGCTCTCTGTATTAGCTAACCTGTGGGTAATATGCCAATACTATATCTATTGCCTGACGCCGTGATCCCCGAAGGGGTGGCCACGAACGAAATACCCCCATGCACCTCTGTCCCCAGTCAGTCGACGCCACTCCTCCCAACCAGCACCGCCTTCCTCATATACTTCTTCACTTCATCCTTCCACCTCTCTCTCGGTTTACCTCTCGCTCTATGTCCTTCCACCTCGCTCTCGTATACCCTCTTAGTCATTCTCTCGCTTCCCATATGTTCCATATGGCCGAACCATATCAAGGTGTTCCTTTTCACACTTTCCAGCACATCTACATCCACACCACACCTCTCTCTTACTTCCTCATTCGTCTGTCTATCCCTCCATGTAACTCTACACGCACTTCTCAAGTAACTCACTTCCACCCCTCTCATTCTTGGTCTGAGTCTCACCACCAACGTCCATGCTTCGCTACCGTAAGTCAATGTCGGGATTACCACACTGTCATGCAAGGACTTCTTTACTTCCATGCTGACCACCGTATTTCTTGTTATTGCTTTCAGCGTTCCTACAACCCTCTTCCCCTGTTGGACCCTCTCCCTCACTTCATTTATACCCCCATCTTTACTCAGCACACTGCCCAGATATTTAAATGAGCTGACATTTTCCATAGCCTGACCGTTCAACCTCACCTCACACTCTGTGGTTTCACCCCTTAAGAAGACCATAACCTTGCTCTTCCCCGCATTTACCTTCAGATTCCGTTTTTCGCACACTGTTCCAAACATATTTACCAGACCCTGCAACTCCCATTCACTATCGCTTATCAGAACTGTATCATCAGCCATAGGCTACAGGTATATACCACTCGTTTTCCTCCCTTATCAGCGATACACCAACATCCACTGCTCTTCCTTATATTTCTTTCATGACTCCATCCATATATATATAGTAAACAACCACAGGGACATCACACACCCGTTTCAACCCAACATTCATATCAAAGAACTCGCTCGGCTCATTCTCCCCATGTACTGACGCCTTTGCACCCTCATACATGCTCTTCACTGCTTTCAGCAACTTGCCATCTACTCCATATATTCTAAGTACTTTCCACATACCTTCTCTATCCACTCTATCATAGGCCTTCTCCAAGTCCATAAAGGCAACATACAGCTTTTGGTTCTCCTCCAGATATTTCTCCACAACACATTTCAGGGTAAAAATCTGATCTACACATCCTCTTCCTTTCCTAAACCCGCCCTGCTCGTCACCTATCCATTTCTCCGTTCTAGCTCTCACTCTCTCAATCACTAGCCTACTGTACACCTTTTCTACTATGCTTAGAAGACATATTCCCCGGTGGTTACCGCACACTCCTCTTTCCCCTTTATCCTTATATAGGGGGACTATTATGCCTGTCTTCCAGTCATCAGGTTCTCTCCCCTTCTCCCATGCTAGTTTACACATTTTCCATACCCATTCGATCACCATCTCACCACCATACCTCAGCATTTCCCCACACACTCCATCTATTCCTGATGCTTTCCCTATCTTCACTCTTTTCATGGCTTCACACACTTCTGACCCCCCACCTCCTCCTCCACTACTTCTCTTCTTCTCCCTCCCATACCCCATCCAACTATGTTTGCTGGCGCTTCATTCTTCACATTCAGCAATTCGTTGAAGTACTCCCTCTATCTTTCGACTCTCTTCCTTCTCGGCTAGCACTTGCCCATTCTTATCTTTCACACCCTTACTATTTCCCTTGCTACCTTCCCTGACTTTCTTAACCTCTTTCCAGAACAGTTTCTTACACTCCCAACATTCAGATTTCTGCCAAATTCCTCATCTACTCTTCTCTTACCGGTACCTTCCTTCACTACTCTCTTTTTCTCCAAGTACCGGTATCTCGCTTTTTTCTGTCTCTCCAAATCTTCATCCCCTCTATTACCCAACCATTCTCTATACGCTTTCTTCTTGTCTTCAACAGCTATTTTTACCTCTTCCGTCTACTATGCTGTACCGGTACCCTTCACGCCCCTCCCTTTTCTCCTTAATCCACACACCTCCTCACATGCTGCACAGATCTCTTCCTTAAACACTTTGCTCACCTCATCCATACCCTCCAGGTCAAACCTACATAGTCGACTTTCTACTGCTTTCCTGAACTCTTCCCTGATCTACTCCTCCTGCAACCTCTCCACCCTCCTCGCCATTCCACCTTCCTCTCGCCTCCCTCCAGCTCTCCTCATCCACTTCTTTTGTATCCTAATTTTAGCTACTACTGTACTACATAATAGTCAGACAGACCCCCCCCCCCAATATCCCTATACACCTTATTATCCAGCACAGGTGTTTTCAATCATTCATCCACACAAATATAATCAATTAGTGCCTTTCGTTCCACCATGGTCTCATCCTTCCTCCTCCACACCACCTTCATAATTCTTTCACCAACTTTCAATTTCAATACAGTACAATTAATCTTCCATTTACTCTCTTTCTTCCAATCCTCGGATACCAAAACACCTACTGTACAGTAAAACCTAGCCCATCCAGACTAATAGGGGGAGAAACCTGTCTGGATCTGCCAAAAGTCTGGATATATATTCACTCTTCAGCCATCCAGACATATCCGGATGGCTGAAACATGAGTCTGGATGTCTAACTTAAACAACCAGACTTAGTTTTCAGCCATCCAGACAAATTTGGATGGCTGTAACATGAGTCCAGAAATTTAACTTAAACAACCAGATTTAGGTTTCAGCCATCCAGACAATTCCGGATGGCGGACATACAAGTCTGGATATCTAACGCTGGATGTAAACAATACGTGCGGTAACTTGAATTAGTCTTGTTCGTTCCTGGATTGACTTTTATTTTTCTCAAACCATCCAGACAAGTTTGGTTGTCTGAAACAGAGTCTGGGTCGAAATGCCTGTCTGGATCTCTTGGGTTTCCGGATCTGAGAGCACCGGATGGGTGGGGTTCCACTGTACTCTATCTTTTGCTTTTCTAGATTCATCCCCTTTCCAATATATCTGGTATCACTTGGATTTACTAACTACCTACTGTGCACCACACCCCTTCCATCGCGTTTCCTGGGCGTAGCACACATCCACTCTTCTTCTTTCAAGCACTTCCACAACGCCATTCGCTCTGCCATTCATACTTCCAACATTCACACTGGCAAGCCTGAACATGTGGGAGGCTGCAGCCCATCTCCTGTACGATTTTGGGTCATCAGACTTGCGTTTTTTTCTGATCTTGTGTGGATATTCAGTAGGTAGGCTGGCAAGGAAATTACCATCACCAGGACTCCGGCCCCAGACTGCCCCGGAGACCGTTCCCAGCACCTTCTCCCAAGGATTACAAGGGGTAGGATACAGTGGCCCCGGTGCACCACACCAGAACCAGGGACACACCCTGTGTCCGTGAGCGTAAATGGCACTACGGCTGGCCTTGTATTATACACTTTATGACAGGGCAGCCTCTAGGAGCACTACAACCAGGTTCAGGACCCTATACTGTTAGGCGGAGAGTGCCTGTCTGGGGAAACACTGTACCCTCTGGATCCAGATTCAGGTCTGGGTTGTTGTTGTTGTTGTTGTTCCTTAAGCTGCCTGGCCGAACAGCCCCGAGTCCCTAAGGAAGGCCATGGCCACGGTCGGGCTTTCCCACAGATCTCTCAAGGAGTGTAGATTGTGTTGTTGGCGTAAGTGTTTGTGTGAAATGCAGTCTTCTATGATGTGTTTAATGGTATGGGGTGCTGTGCTACACCCTGGGCAGATGTCGACGACGGAGTCATCCAGTCTCTTCTGATAGCTCAGAAGAGCTGGATGGTGTCCGCATCTCAGCCTGGCTAGGTGGACTCTGTCCTCGCGAGGAAGGGAGGATTCAGAAGGATGGATTTCGGGAGGTTGTACTTACACTAGTTGTATTTGCGGGAGTGAGCATGCTCGTTAATTCCCGCCTCCTAAGATATGTTTGTCATACCGTGCTTTGAAACTATGCACTGATGGTGCAGACACTACTTCGGCTGGCAATTTGTTCCACCCACTAATCGAGTTGGTAGGAAATCTTTTACTTTTCAGATCAGATTTACTATTAGGCACTTTTAGTTTGTAGCTGTGACCTCTTGTTCTCTCACCTCCATCCCTCTCTATGAAGTTTTCTTGGTCGATTTTGTCAATACCAGATTCAATCTCTCGAGCCTCTCTTGGTACTCCAAATTTTCCAAACCTGGGATCATCCTCCTTACCTTTAGATACCTTTAGATGTGTTCGCCGCTCTTCTAGCGGCACCAAGGAGCGCGACGCCCCTCGTTATGGGTGGTGATTTGGTGCAGTAGACTGTTTGAAGCGACAGCTCGCTCCATTGCGAGGATGGGCTCGTCTGGCACTTTTTGCAGTTCGACATCTAGGGCTCTCTTGAAGTTGTCTAACGAGATGTCCCTCATGTCTCTTACTCGCCGTGGGAGTTTGTTGAAGAGACGTGGGCCTCTGTGTGATAACCAGCCCTCTCGCAGAGAGCCCATAGCATCCCTGTTATTCATCCGGGGGATTTTGCATTCCCAGCCTCTCCTATCACTGAATTTCATGACTATCGGAGTATGTAAGTTTGGTACTAAACCCTCTGCGATTTTCCACGTGTATATTATTAGGTAACGTTCTCTTCTACGTTCCAGTGAGTACAGATTCAGTGCTCTTAAACGCTCCCAATAGTGTAGATGTTTTATCGAACTTATATGCGAAGTGAAATTTCTTTGTACACTCTCTACGTCATTTATTTCACCTGCTTTGTATGGGGATGTTAATACGCTACAGTATTCAAGCCGCGGTAGCACTAGAGATTTGAAGAGCGTTATCATAGGCAATTCACCGCGTGTTTTAAAAGTACGCAGAATCCAACCCGTTAGACGTTTCGCAGCCGCCACTTTGACCTGGTTATGTACTTTGAAACCCATATTTTCAGACATTAATACCCCAAGGCCTCGTAGCTGCTCTCTGTACCCTCTCAATTTTGTGGATATGTTTCTTCATGTGAGGGGACCACAATACAGATGCATATTCCATCCTGGGTCTTATTATTGCCGTTATTATTTGTTTCATGGTGTTTTCATTAAGATAATTGAAAGACATCCTGATATTTGCCAATAGTGCTAGTGATTCTCTCACTATCTTATTTACGTGGCTTTCCGGAGACATGTTATCCTTAAATTCTATCCCCAAGTCTTTTTCTTTTTCTGCAGCTGCGTGTTGTCTATGAGTGAGTGGATGGAACGGGTCTGGGGGGTTAACATTCATTGTCAGTGAGCCGCCATTAGGCAATTAGGACTATAGCTGGACACATTATGTTAGAAGCATTGCTAAGAATGCCTCTAAAAAAACTGGGACTCCTGTACAGAGTTTGAGAATTCTTCACTGACGAGCAGTTGGCCGTAATATATAGGAGTCATGTGCGCTCTCAGATGGATTACTGTTCACCTCTGTGGGGTGGAAGTGGAGTGGTTGCATTGAGGCAGTTGGACAAAATTCAAAATAAAGCTATTAGATTAATCAATAACCCTGCAATCACACAGGACCTTCCTACATTAGCCATACGAAGAAACGTTGCATCCCTTGCATTATTCTACAGATATTTTCACAGCAATTGTTCCGGGAACTTGCTTCAATTGTGCCGCCTCTCCACATCTTTCCCCGTAGAACTAGGCAGCTGAGAGCGCCCATGAATTTACACTTTCTCCTCCACAATGCAGAACTTCTGCTTATCAGAATTCATTTATCCCCAGAGCTACTACTCTTTGGAATTCACTTCCCTCGAATTGCTTTCCACAAACTTACAATCAACAAATGTTTAAATCCAGTTGTTACAAACATTTTATGAATGGAGGATGCCTTTAGGCACATGGACCTTTTTGTTTTATCTGTGTTTTTCCTTCCTCCGTTCATTGTCTCTTAAAAAAAAAAAAAAAAAAAAAAAAAAATAGAACAATGAAATCTTGCCCCGCCATGTAAACACTTTGGCCGACTCTGGCATGGTGCCAAAACAGCACCCAGGTAACACTAATAGAATTCCCTGTGGCACCTATCCACTCTGCCAGCCAAGGCAGTGCCATACCAAGGCAGCACCAATAACAAGGCTTTATAATATAGTAATGGCTGTTGGTCCATAAGTCTAGAGCCATCCCCCCTATTAGTCGCCATGTAAGACATGCAGTAGGGTGCATGGGGCATTTTTTTTTTCCCTCCACCATAGATCAAGGGCCACTCTAGTTAAAGAAATATTGTAATATTTATATTTTGTGAATGAAACAAGTATGGTCCTGTATTTAATGACAAACAGTACTTTTGACAGACCTGCTAACTGTACCAATGTTAGCAATCAGAAAAATACAAATAGGGCTGAGGAATTATGACAAAACAGTATTTGGGTTAACTAATGATAATTATTACTCTTTACAGTTCAGATATGGAGTGAGGGGATTGAAAGGTATAGCATGGTGGACAGAAGAGGTAAACATAGCTGTGGAAGACATGAAGAAAGCATATAGAGAGTGGTTGGGTAGTAGAGGGAATGAAGATTTGGAGAGGCAGAAACAAGCGAGGTACGTGGAGAGAAACAGAGTAGTGAAGGAAAGTAAGAGAAGAGTAGATGAGGAATTTAGAAGGAATCTGAGTGTAAAATGGAAGGAGTGTAAGTGGGAGGAGGTTTGACGTAGCTCCCAACCTACCAAATAGGAAAACCTACTATTTGGTAGTAGTCTTGGAAAATCCAACGTACATAGTAGACTCTAGACGTTTTCTTATTTAACCTTGACGTTGGATTTTCCAAGACTACTACCAAATAGTAGGTTTTCCTATTTGGTAGGTTGGGAGGTACTGTACGTCAAACCTCCCAATAAGGGGAAAGAGGAGTGTGTGGTAACCACCGAGGAATATGTCTTTTAAGCGTAATAGGGAAGGTGTACAGTAGGGTAGTGATTGAGAGAGTGAGAGTGAGAACGGAGAAATGGATAGGCGACGAGCAGGGAGGTTTTAGGAAGGAAAGAGGATGTGTAGATCAGATTTTTACCCTGAATTGTGTTGTGGAGAAATATCTGGAGAAGCAACAATTTAAGCTGTATGTTGCCTTTATGGACTTGGAGAAGGCCTATGACAGAGTGGATAGAGAAGGCATGTGGAAAGTACTGTACTTAGAATATACAGAGTAGATGGCAAGTTGCTGAAAGCAGTTAAGAGCATGTATGAGGGTGCAAAGGCGGCAGGACGTGTGGAGAATGAGCAGAGCGAGTTCTTTTACCTGAGTGTTGGGTTGAAACAGGGGTGTGTGATGTCCCCGTGGTTGTTTACTGTATACTGTATATGGATGGAGTAATGAAAGAAATGCTAGGAAGAGCAGTGGATTTTGGTGTATCGCTGAAAATGGAGGGAAATGAGTGGAAGCTGCCTATACAGTACTGCTGTTTGCGGACGATACAGTTCTGATGAGCGATAATGAATGGGAGTTGCAGGGTCTGGTAAATGAGTTTGGAACAGTGTGCGAAAAACGGAATTTGAAGGTAAATGCGGGGAAGAGCAAGGTTATGGTCTTCGAAAGGGGTGAAGTCATGGATTGTGAGGTGAAGTTGAACGGTCAGGCTATGGAGATCGTCAGCTCTTTTAAGTATCTGGGCAGTGTGTTGAGTAAAGATGGGACTATGGATGAAGATGTGCGGGAGAGGGTGCAACAGGGGAAGAGGGTTGTAAGAAAGTTGAAAACAGTAACAAGAAATAGAGTGGTCAGTATGGAAGTGAAGAAGTCCTTGCATGACAGTGTGGTAATCCCGACACTAACTTACGGAAGCGAAGCATGGACGTTCGGGAAGAGACTCAGACCAAGAGTGAGAGCGGTGGAAATGAGTTACTTGAGAAGTGAGTGCGGAGTTACATGGAGGGATAGACAGACGAATGAGGAAGTAAGAAGGAGGTGTGGTGTGGAGGTAGAGGTGCTGGAAAGTGTGAAAAGGAACAACTTGAGATGGTTCGGCCATATGGAACATATGGGAAGCGAGAGAATGACTAAGAGGGTGTACGAGAGTGAGGTGGAAGGACAGAGACGGAGAGGTAGACCGAAGGAGAGGTGGAAGGATGGAATGAGGAAGTAAATGTAAAGTACTACATATCGGATACCTAAATGAGAAAGCAAACTATTCGATGAATGGCACTCAGCTTAAGAATGTAAACAGAGAAACCGATCTGGGAGTAACAATATCGAGTAACCTAAAACCGAGTCAACAATGTTCAGAAGTTGTTAAGAAGGCAAACAAAATAATTGGCTTTATAGGCAGGTCATTTGAGCATAAATCCAAAGAAGTTATCCTAACCCTTTACAATTCATTAGTCCGCCCTCTTCTGGAATACTGCGTTCAATCCTGGTGCCCTTATTACCAAAAAGATATAAACAAGCTAGAACGAGTTCAACGTAGAGTTACCAAATGATACCTAGCCTAAAGAACAAACCATACGAAGAGCGTCTTAGAGAATTAAATCTATTTCCTTTAACCCAGCGCAGATTAAGAGGTGACTTAATTCAAGTGTTCAAAATCATCAAAGGCATCGACAATATGAACTGTAGTAAGTACTTCACTATCAACCAATCTAATTACACGCGGGGAAACGGTTGCAAAATTATTGGTAAATCTTTTAACTCACACGAATCTAAGAATTTCTTCTTCAATCGAGTTGTCAGCTTGTGGAATGGGCTTCCCCGAAACGTTATAGACTGCATCACCGTTGATTAATTTAAACTCCGCCTAGACAAATATCTCGCTTCAAACCCGCGACTGACTGCGTTTGTAAATGAATAACTTTATTTTATCCCCCCCTCAGTTACTAACCCATCTGTCCCCTACTAACTTCCTAATCCTGCCACGGACATTAGTTCCAGGGCAGTAATTCCCTTTCCAATGTTCCCTTACCCACTCTAAACCACTGTTTGGACACTTGATCCTCAGTGTTTTGGAGGACAAGCAACCTAGAAGGGTCACTAGATCTGTTGTTGCTTAATTTCCTTTGTACTCCTTTGTACAGTATATGAATGAAGGTGGTGCTGGTTGGGAGGAGGGGGGTCAACTGACTGGGGACAGAGGTGCATGGGGGCGGTTCGGTTCGTGGCCACCCCTTCAGGGATCACGGCGTCAGGCAATAGATAGATATATTCCAATCACACCGACAAGGATATTTCAAGTTGATGCTTTCTGATGCTTTCTTAACAAAGCATAGCCTTACAATGATGCCTTGACAAAATATTCAATTAGCATTTAGGTTATGGCTATTCGATAGCAGGGACTTCATAAGAAACATTGTGTATAAAGATGATAAAGATCCCCAGAATAATAGCCTAAAGAAAATATATAATGTAGATACTGTATACATTGTACCGAAAACAGTGCCGGCTGTACATTAGATGCATAACCTGTATTGTAAGCATACATATTTATGCACACACACTTTACCACATAAAGTACTGGTAATATACCTGTACTGGTACAGTACATGTACCAGTATTTCAGAAATATTAAACAAGAAAGTAAACTCAACACTTACCCATTTAAAAGAAGGAGCCCAGAAGAAAACTGTTTTGGGACCTGAAAATAAATAAACAGCATCAACAGGTAGTATCTTCAGATACATGTATAGTACGGTACTAAAAAATATCTGTAGTTACTGCAACTTCTCTATCATTATTGATTGAATGGCAGTTCGATGTTATGCACAGGTACAGTACTGTACTACGGTATGCCTTAATTACCTGATGGCCGAGTGAGGTTAACTTATGCTTTTGGAGTACAGTACTAGTATGTGGAGTTCTTCTAGCCTACCTGAGCTGTATTTTTCCGGTCCTGTCGCAAGATTTAGCCAGATTTATATTTTTCCGGTCCCATCGCAAGCCCACTGTGGCAAGCGAGGCTCCAATCTTTTCTTGCGACGGCAAGACAGCTCAGACACTCTATGGGCTGTAGCTAGTGACATTAAAAATACACAATTTATTGGTGGCTCGTTACGTCAATGACGTAAGTGCCTATGTTAATATGGCCTCGTTCCGGGCTCCTCTGAGCCCGGGTTAACCTGGATCACGGTGGCCGAGAACCAAGATCATCATAGGGGGTACCCTTTAATCATTCCTATGGTACATCATTGGGTTGGAGCCACTGAAAAGTAGGAAATAAAAAGAAAAGAATTAGCACAGTTTGAACACCGCGCCTACGCGCGCTCACTTTTTTTCTTACAGTATTCTTACAGTAGATCCTCTGAAAAAAGGCAAACTATGCCTGTGTATCCAGCTCAGTACCAGTACTTGCACTGCTGCGGTCGTTCACGGTGTTGGCGGCGGCGGCAGCAGACGCAACATTTTTACTATTCTGTATTTTTGTTTTATAATCAAACTTCAAATCTTGTCTTCCCTATGCTTTATCAAGATTACTTTCAAACTCCCTTATTGATTCAGAATCGACTACATACTGGGGCAGTGCGTTCCACTCATTTACCACTCTATCACAAAATGAGTTCTTTGCCTTCTCAAGCCTATTTCTTTCTTTGTAAATTTTCTTAGAGTGTCCTCTCGTTCTTGTTCCCTCCCGCATCAAGAAGATACCTTCACACACATCCTCATCGTACTTTCCTGACACTATCTTAAAAGTCTCTATCATATGCCCTCTCTTTCTCCTATATGCCAGTGTCGGAAGCCCCAGTGTCCTCAACCTCTGCTCATAGCCCGCATTCTTCAACGTTGGTACCAGCTTGCTAGCTCTCCTTTGCACTTTCTCCACTGCTTCTATATCCTTTACCATATATGGAGCCCACACCTGGTTCGCATATTCCAGGTGCGGCCTAACCAGCGCTGTATAGAGATTTCTTCGTCAAGTGACTCAAATGTCCTCCTTATCAGCCCTACAATTCTATTGGCTTTGTTTATCTTTTCCGCTAAATGTTCTGAGAAATTTAACTTATTGTCTATCACTACTCCTATATCCTTGTCTGCAATCACTTCCTCCATCGCTTCATACATACTGTATCCTACCTTGTCTATCTTGCTGGTCCCAATCCACATGTACTGTACTTGCATTTTTTTGGATGAAAAGGCATTAACCAATGCTCAGACCATCCCTTCATGCCCTCCACATCTCCTTGAAGCAAACCCATATATTCCTTACTCCTCACTCTTCTATACAGCTTAGTGTCATCCGCATACAGGTATACCTCACTTCCATTAGTTATAACTTCAGGTAAGTCGTTGATAAATATAACGATCCGCATACAGGTATACCTCACTTCCATTAGTTATAACTTCAGGTAAGTCGTTGATAAATATAACGAACAGCAGTGGTCCCAACACAGATCCCTGAGGTACCCCACTTGTAATTTCCCTCCACCCCGAGCCTATTCCATTCACCAGTACCCTCTGTCTCCGATCTTCCAGGAAGGCTTCTATCCATTTCACACATTTCTCCCCTATATTATAGCTTCTAACTTTCTCTATTAACCTTTTATGTGGGACCTTATCGAAGGCCTTCATAAAATCGCAATATACCACGTCTATTACATCACCATCTTCTAGAATTTGCATCCAATCATCTACCACCTTAATTAGCTGTAGTACCGTCGACCTCCCCGGCAAGAATCCGAACTGTCTCCCACTGAAAAGTTGGTTTGACTTCATATGATCCATTATTCCTTCTCTAATTACCGTTTCCATTAGTTTACACACAACACTTGTCAAACTGACTGGTCTATAATTCCCTGGGTCATTTCTCTTTCCCTTCTTAAATATAGCTGTTATGTTCGCCTCTCTCCAGTCCATCGGGATTTTTCCTGTATTAAACGATACCTCAAATAACATTTACAATGGCTCTACTAACATTTCCCCTCCTTCCTTTATGATTCTTGGGTGTATCCCATCCGGTCCCGGTGACTTACTTCTGTTCATTTTTTCTATAGCCCTTCTTATTCTAGCATGGGAAAACTCTATTAGTTCTAGTGCCGGTGCCTGTTTGATGGGCATAGTAGGCACTGCATCCTCCGACTCCACTGTTAGTACCCCCCAAAGTATTTCCCCAGCACCTCTGCTTTCTCCTTATCAGTCTCCACTCTACTCCCACCATTCAACCCCCCTACCAGCTCTGGGATCCCTACTCTTCTTGTTAACTTTTCCTGAATGTACTTCCAGAATATTTTTGGATTATCCTTCACATTTCTAGCTATCTCTCTCTCCCTCTCCTTCACCCCCCTCCTTGTTTCCCACCTTATTTTATTGTTTATTTGTCTATGTTCCAGATCCACTTCTTTAGCTTCTATACTAGACCCCCTGTTCTTTTTTTAACAATTTTAATCTTTCCCACAATCGTTTCTTTCTTCTAATCAATATCCAAAGCTTTCTTTTCATTGGCAATTCTGGGTTAGTTCTTTTCCTCAATTTTGTTTTATCCTTATATTCCCTTACTGGTACACTTTTGGATACAGCATTCTCCAGTTTGACTCTAATTTTCCTCCACATTCCTTCAGCGTCTTCACCGTTCAAGTATTCCCCCCAGTCAATGTCCAAACACCGTCTCAGCAGCTCATAATCTGCTCTATCATACATGTATATTTTTCTATTGCTTCTATTATCCCTCTCTGATTTAATGTTACAACTAAAGCTTATACAGGCATGGTCACTACGACCTATAGGGCTATCCACATTAACATGTTCCACTATATCCTCTTTATTGCTAAAAATCAAATCAAGTACACTCCCCTGCGTCCCATCTCTATATCTTGTCATCTCTACAATATGTTGCGTTAAAAAACAATCTCTCACTTTCTCTATAAACTTATTTTCCAGGCTACCCTTTCCCGCTGGAGTAGTACAATTTGCCCAGTTGATCCCTGGCAAATTGAAATCTCCAATAAAAAATTTATATTTGTTCTCTTTATTATCTATCTCCTCCATTGCTTTCAGTAGGTCTTCCTCTGCTTCCCACACACCTGCCAGTTAGCTGTTCCACCCAGGAACCTACCTCGCCCGCCGAGCCAGCCAAGGTAGACGTGCGTGTCCTTACCTCATGCTCAGGGTGACATAGCCCCTCTTGAACGCGTCAGTTTTGGTCCTTAGTGAATATTAGTGCAGTTGAAATCATATACGCGTTTAGGAATGTGTTTGTTTGGACCAATTTCACTTGTAACCCTGTAAGTAAGGACTTCTTAGTCTGGGCTGGTCGACGGGCGTGTTATTCAGAGCCACTTTCACTTTCTAGAGCCTCAAATTATTGTGTTTATTTCTGTATGTCGTATCATACGAACCTCGGCTCTTTAGCGGCAGTGTCCTTTGTTCTGTGATAGTGTGTTTTAACATTGTAGCTCGATAGATGCTGACTTAAGTGTTGAATTATATGCGAGTGTCATCAACTTGGATCTGTGAGTCCTGACAGACAAACCTCGGTTATGCCTAAACCAGAGGTTATTTTTCAAGCCACCGTAAGATTGGTACCGTACTTAGGAACAAATTTCTTAAGCCTAATTTGTTCTGTGCTGGTTGTGTTTTAACATGATAGCATGACAGAGATTCCCTTAAGAGTTGAATTACAGGTAAGTTTAAGATTCATATATCTGTAATTCCTGACAGGTAGCCCCTGGTCGTGCCCTGGCCAGAGGTTATTTTTCAGGCCACCGTAATATTTGTACAGTACAGTAAACCCTCGCCATCTCGGACCTCTAGAAGTCGGAAACCAGTACTAGTCGGACTGGCTACGGCCTCTCGGACATGCACTTCCGTATTTCGGACATTTCCGTCATCGTTCCGACAGTCTCTGACGTTGTCGGACTTTATATAAGTATTCGAAAAATGTCCGTCATAACCATCCTCTGATATCTCGAATATTTCCGAAATATGTCGTAACGGTGTCCGACAAAGGATGACGTGTCGGATGACGACCTCACGTCACCGGACAATAAGGGTGAATATCCGATATTATATTTTTCAATTCCATCACATTAGAAATGATTCAAAGATTACAAAAAGTCCAAATAAGACATAGTTATGTTAATGTATAGCCTAAGGGAGTTAGGTAGATAAATTAAAGAGATAGATAGATAGAGAGTGTATATCGAGGGAAAAAACAAAACAAAAAATCTATCAAACGTAAATCTTCCGTCTCTACTCGCACGGAGGGGAGAGTTGAAGTATTTTGTTGACTATCTTATTTATTATTTATCTATGTGCTGGAAGGATATTATATTTTTCAATTCCATCACATTAGAAATGATTCAAAGATTACAAAAATTCCAAATAAGACATAGTTATGTTAATGTATAAGGGAGTTAGGTAGATGAATTAGAGAGATAGATAGATAGAAAGAGAGTGTATATCGAGGGAAAAAACAAAACAAAAAATCTATCAAACGTAAATCTTCCGTCTCTGCTCGCACGGAGGGGAGGGTTGAAATATTGTGTTGACTATCTTATTTATTATTTATCTATGTGCTGGAAGGATATTATATTTTTCAATTCCATCGCATTAGAAATTATTCAAAGATTACAAAAAGTCCAAATAAGACATACAGTAGTTATGTTAATGTATAAGGGAGTTAGGTAGATATGCATTAGAGATAGATAGATAAAAAGAGAGTTGCAGAGGGGGAGTGAGCGATTTTATGTGGAAAAAAGCTAAAAATACCCTGGCAAAAAACTTCCGAACCATCGGTAAATCTCGGTAAAAAATTTGTAAAGTCGAGCCAAAGTGTTTGTTGTGCGGGCAAGGGGTAGTACTATGCAACCTTCGGTAAAGTGAAAATTTGTTGCAAGAGTGTTCGTTGTGCAGGGGTTTACTGTACTGTGTTTTGTATTACAGATTATAGGGTTCGAATAGGGTTGTCTTCGTTTTCTAGGTTGACGCGGACGTCTCTCTTGAGGTCGGATTTTTTCCGTAGTCTCCGATTTCATTGTTGTCTCGGACGGACATTGGTTAGGTCGGATTTTATCCTCTGTTAGGTCGGACACAAGCCGGACTCCGGACATCTCGGATTTTCGGTCATCTCGGACTGGGTCTCCCCCCAATTAGTCCGAGATAGCGAGGGTTTACTGTACTTAGGTACAAATTTCCTAAGCCTAATTTCCAGAAAATGTTAACCTATTTTCATTCAATGCTTCGCTCCACAATAAACTACAATACTTTCAGTGTTTACTTCCAAGTTTTCTTTAAAAAGTGAATACATTTCACTGTAACATTATTCAAGCACTCATATATAATTTTTCAAGGGTATCAAGAGTACCCATATTAATATCATATTTAAATATATCCCACTATGATGTAAGAATAAAATACAACATGCTGATAATTTTCCAAATACCCAGGTACCATAGGCCCTATCTCAAAAGGTCCGGTTCCAAGGCCCGGTCACTGGGACTGCCAGATATGGTGACAGTCCCGAGTGCCCAGTTAGGCGGGCGATACTAGAATACCATACAACCTCGAGGTCCCGAGTTCCCGAGTCCTTATCTCAATAAGACCCGGTTTCCAAGGCCCGGTTACCAGGACTACCGAGTATGGCGAAAGTCCCGGTTACCCGGAAGTGCCGGAAATACAATAATAACATACCACCATACAAACTCAAGTTCCCGAGTTCCCGAGTCCTTACCTCAATAAGGCCCGGTTACCAGGACTACCGAGTATGGCGAAAGTCCCGGGTACCCAGATGGGCCGGAAATACAATAATAACATACCACCATACAACCTCAAGTATTAAGTTAATCGTTCCCTAGGCTAAAGTAAGCCTACCCAGGAACATTAATTATTTTTTAAGAGGAAACACTATGAATGCAATAAGGTTTCCAATACACTCAATTATCTCAGGGATTAGATCTAGAGTATAAATATTTTTTGGTAACATTACCGTACCTAAGGCCATGAATATGTAGGCCTACATATTAATACATTTGGGTGATAATGAATGTTTCATTTCCCCTGGAATATATAAACTGAATGGATAGTTTATTCCTGTGTTACACCAACTGTTCTATGAAACTTAAAGGCGTTAACACCACAGGCTTCCTTTAAGAAACGCCTCCTGTAACCTTCTTTTATATTATATTTGATATTAAACTTACCTGATTAGTACAGGTTCATTGTATACAATAATACTGTACCATACAAACATGAAGTCAAACCCGAATACATACAGACTAGGGCCATCTACCCAAGCATTATAATACCGAGTGATATTATAACACATGCAACCGGGTCGTAACATAATACCATAAAATCAGCCGAGCTCCAGTAAGCCAGTTTACCAAGTACTCCAACGACTATCAAGACGACAGCACATATTACTTTACCGAGTACTCTGACGACTGTCAAGACGACAGCATATATCACAACAAAATTCTTTTGAAAGTCTCGGTTACTCTAGGCCTAGCCTAAACAAAAAAATGTCCACCGGGTACCCTAAGCGGACCCAAACTTTAATTTAAAAAACAAACCAAATCCCAATATAAAAATTAACTAGAAATTATTACCGGTACTCTAGGTTACGTCAGACCCCGTTAACTAATAGTTAACATAACTAACAGAATTAAGATAAGTGCGAGAGCTTAAATAAGTAAGTTTTCTAATCAGTTTAATTGAAAAAAAAAAATAAAAAAAAATGTGTGGGTCAATCCAGAATACCAATATTCCCGGGTGACACCATACCGCCACCCACCATAAGGGTGCCAGGTGATTCAAGGCTGTGCCATACTGGGACAAGGACAATGCCAGGTCCATGTAAGAGAAACAAATATTATTTTACCCAGTACCCTAAACTTTGTCATACTCTAAGAAAAACAAACCAGGGTTCCAAGAAAGGAATCAAATGGAAATTCTTGCCGGTTACTCTAGGCTGGGTCATACTTATTACCATGTTTATCTAAAATAAACAATACAAGGCTAGTGCCCACTTTTGCCCCCATGGTAGACATGACCATCTCACCTGTTGCTCCCTTCATTCTGCTAAATAACCCATATCTCTAAAGTGAGTTCACTGGGCAAAACTCTAGATATTTCCAAGTCACCTACGAAGTGTATTCTCACGAATTACATATTTTAACTAATTTCCAGGAAACAAGTACAAGTTTCCGTTCCCTTCCTAAAAAGGCTATACTGTACTTGCCTAACAAATTTCCGGGTAATTATATCCAGTTATACCGAATGTTAATTCACTAGGCTACTTCTTACATAAAAGATAACGGGAGTCGGATTAAAATAAACGGGACATAACTAGACCCTATTTACCAAAACCTAAGTAGACCTAATAATCCCGGTATTAATTCCACCATACAACACTGACTCCTTGTTATAATCTCCAGGCTCAAAGAGCGACAACACTACCGGAGAAGAATCTTTTCAACAAGTAAAACATCCCCTCCCCCTCCAAGTGACAACCACTGGAGTATCCTAACACCTTATATGTTAAGGTGAGTTTATTTGACAAATTACTAGACGTTTCCGGTTCACCGGCTAAGTGTACCTTCACTATCCATATAAGCTTTGCTTATAACAATGACCCAAAAAACATGTATACCCTCGGGCATATTATCTATATGGAGTTCAGTCAAATCTGACAATTCAGGTACTTTTT
The DNA here is from genome assembly GCA_032716605.1 of Paralithodes platypus. Classification (NCBI taxonomy): domain Eukaryota; kingdom Metazoa; phylum Arthropoda; class Malacostraca; order Decapoda; family Lithodidae; genus Paralithodes; species Paralithodes platypus. The sequence goes on from CM064521.1 coordinate 49,047,009, forward strand.
ACAAAAAATCTCCAAGTACCAGCAATACTAAAATATGTAAGCTTTTTAGAATTATCTCTTCTAGAACTCCTAGCTAGTCCCCATCTCCCGACAAGAAAATGTCCGGATCGAGCAAGAAAATGTCCGGATCTAGCAAGAAAATGACATAGGTCGGTCGGCTCAGAGCCTTCCAGTAAAAAACGGAAGAATAATAATAATAATAATAATAATAATAATAATAATAATAATAATAATAATAACATTTACTCAATTAGCTTTTACAGAATGGGTACCACATAATATGTTACAAATATGACGGGTACCAACCGGGTTTAATCCCAACTAAGGATAATCCATTAACCCGGGAACTGCGGGAAGACTCTTAAGAGTTCCCCCGGCGGACTGCGGGAAGACTCTTAAGAGTCAGGAGGAAAAAAAATCAATTTTAAACACCGATTTTTTTTTTTTTTTTCATTTTTTTTTTTGTTTTTTTTATTTTATTTTTTTTTTTTTGCCCCTGGGCCATGCAAAATATCACTCCTCTACCTCCCCTACCTTCCTCCCCTCCTTCAGTTATTACCTATTTTCCCTGTTATTCCCTTATTCTGTGGTATATTTTTGTGCTAACATTAGTGAGTTGCAAGCAGGGCATTGTCATCACTGTTAGCAAGCGAGTGCAAGAGAGAGAGAGAGAGTATCGATCGACAGTGTCTCTCCAGCCTTGGGGAAAATTGGCGGGAAAGGAGGTTGCCTCAGCCATACATTATGTAACTCCCGGCCTGTATCGCCGATTTTGACCATCCAAACGCTGTTTCCACTTGTTTTATTGTTGTAACAGGTTAATACCTTTATAATCAACCTATAATAGGCGCATATGGAGAAGTATTAATGCTATTTATGGTAAAATGAATATTTTAGTGATGGAAACAGCTCAAATACATGCGCACAGGCAGAGGTGTCTAATACCCCCCATGCGCACTTCAGAGGTTAACCCTTCCTACCCGGGCTGTCTTACCCAATGACGGTCGCCCCTACCCGGGCGAAATGGCTGAAAAACGTCTAGGCCTAGGCTACCGTATTTATGTTTATTTTCACTGCTAGAACTTTCCCACTCATCTATAATCGTAGTGCGGTTTTCAATCTGTATTTTGGCATTGAGTAGAGCTCTGTAAGTCAACTGGTTCAGTTGTGATGATGATTTCAGTGGAGCCAATATTGCAGAGATGTTGCCAATATGGGGGCTTTTCAGACACTAATTTCGTCATGACGTCATAACAATAACATTGAGGAGTCTTCTCCTTCTTGTTTTCGGAGGTGCGGTGACGAACGCTTGGGTTTGTTGACATACGTCGTACGCACGGCGTTCAGACCAAGCTTAATTAGGCTATTAAGCTCATGCCTTAGATAAGGCATACCGGGTAGCGGCCCTTCTTTCGTGCTGTCCTTACCTAAGGCAGACCGGGTAGGAAGGGTTAAAGCCGTTAGACATATTCCCATTGGGGTCCTGGGAAATTAACAAACCACAAACATAAAAGCTACCCACCTTCGAAGTCCCAACTTCCCTGACTCGCAATCAGGATTTCAAATCCTGCACCCTACACACATATCCCCAGGCCGGGGACAATTATCTGACACGGCCGGTCACCCTGCTAATCCTGTTTTCTTTGAATAAACAAGAATTACCTGCCACCTCTACCGCCTTGGCTGAGCCAAGTGCTGAACATGTCATCCCCTCCCCCTCCTTCCCTAGTATGGCTAGGTGATACTATTGAACAACAGGTTGATTCAACCCCGTTGTTTTTCTCCACCCACGTTGATGCTCCCTAAAAAAAAAAAAAATTCAGATGAATACTGAAGCTGAAATACATAAACCCAGGAGGCTAGTTGGGCTAATTTCAAGTAATTTTTTTATTAAATCCATGCAGGAATGGGGCAAGCAAACCCAACGGACATTTTTTACGCCTTTAGATAAGACTATCCGAGATCTCAAAGTAGTTCTCTTGCTCCTTCCAGATCACAACAGGACATACCAAACACAGTTCCCCTGGCTCAGGTACCTGTCCATCCTAAACAACCTGCTCGTAAAACAACAGCTCCCGATACGGGAAACAACCACCAGAGTAACACCTACTAATGCTGACACAGGTCTTACAAATTTGGTATCAATACCAAAGTAGTGGATTATTAAAATGGACGAGCTGAAGAATATACGTGCAAAGAAACACAAGGCCATTTGCTGGGCGTATTAACCCGTACAGCCCCAGCGACGCGCCTGACGCGTCGGCGATGTATGTAACGCACAGTCCCAGAGACGCGCCTGGCGCGTCACCCTAATTGCGCCGACCGTAACCTCAGGTGTAGCCACTCAAGAGGGCTCAGATTTGTATGGGAACTGTGTACGTATCCCACGCAACCGTGCCGATGGTTGAAAACTCTCAAAGTCCATGTGCGTGCGCGTGAGCGCGCAATAACCTGTTTTTTTGGGGTAATTGCCTTAAATTTTTTACTCTTGTAAAATACGTTTTCGGGGGCTCTGTAGGACCATTCTTTAAGCTTTTTGAGCGGTTTTTCGTGGTTTTTCCTTCATTCCTAACCCATTCGCTATTGTTACTGGAATAAAACAATTTTTTGAAAACCGGCCGGGTTCTGGTGAACAAACATTACAAAACTAGCCGGGGCTGGACGGGTTAAAAAAAAAAAAAAAAAAAAAAAAAAAAAAAAAAAATAAATAAATAAACTTCCCATTCGATTGGGTGCGAAGTACTTTTCTTACACACAGACACCCACGGTTCCTTCAGGAAATGCTGCAAACCATAGTCTGGCGTGAATAAGACGGATGGACATATTACCATTAAATCTCTCTAATCTCTATAAATCCGTAGGTTGCTCCACAAAAATGTCAAGGAACAAAAACCCTATGATGGGGGTATACACTCTAAGAGATGACCCAGGGGCCAAGTGGTTGACTGAGTCAAAGTGATTGACCCTGTCGTGGGGCGATGACCCCCCCCCCCCGACCCCCCCCCTGGTGCAGTAACCATATGCACAGAATCATTATTAGGGGCAAAGAACATAGACAGTTAGTAGGCCTTGCCATGGCTGTCCATTCTGAGACCCAATGGACAGTAGCCAGGGTCATCAGAGACACACTTTTTTAAGTTTCTTGTCTGTATTTGGTCTCACAGGATAAGACCTAGACTGTGACAAAGTTAGGACCCTCGCGCTTGACCATTGAGGAAGCAAATGACGATTTGGGGCTCTGAGCTTAAAGCAAGCCTACATAAAACCATGTTCGTCTTTCTGGGACAAAGATAAACCAGTAAGAGACAAGAAGGGTTGCTTTCTGCCGATACGTGGTTTATAAGTGTGTTAACTGTTAGTTTTTAAAAACCAATTAAGCAATTTAGGTGCTTCAGTAACAAAGCAACCGATGGAGACTGCTGGGTTGACTCTACACTCAAAGTTGTAAATTGTTTACAGTGTGAACTATACTGTCTTAAGTTGATGCTGTGTATTGATTAGTGAGCGTATCCGTGATTTCCTTGTCGTAGGACGGTAGCCACTTGGATTTGAGAATGTCCACATACTAAAATTGAGCGAGGTCTGCAGGTTTCCAATTTCCTTCGAGTGGAAATAGGACAGGGGGGGGGGGGGGGGGAAGGGGTTTGCAGAGGTTTTTGTACCACTGAGTAAGTGGAGTGTGCCATACCTGAGTAGGCCACATAGGGGCAACCCGGCCCATTTGACCCTGGAAAAACCTGAGGTGATGAATGATTCTCACATCAAATTCTATGTCCACCTGTACCAATTCACTGTGAGGGCATCTGGGCCCCTTTCTCGTGTTATGTCATTCCGAGATATGTACGACTGGAGCTTCGTTGATTTTACGAGATGTAAACAGATCGGTTTGGTGTAAAAATCGGGAGAATTAAGTGGTTGGCTGCTTTTTGTTTGAAAGCCCATTCCGCTGAGGTAATCTTTCCCTTGGACTGAGCATCCGTCCACAGGTTGGAGATCCCTGGTAGATATGTTGCATGGATTAATATGGAATGTTTTTGGGCTAGAAAGCATGTCTTTTCCCGAGAGATCCTGGGGAAACCTGGCCCGGGTGGGGACCTGTTTCCTCAAGCAAATTACAGTAGTCATGTTGTCCATCCGGCATGCCATTGACCTGGAGGTCAATGACATTGCATGAACTCTGGGAAATTTAGAGGGACTGTTAGCTCTTGGGTATTGATGTGACCCTGACTTAATGTTGTCCCTTTCCCGTGATTCTGATGGCCTTCCGTTGATTGATAGTCCCATCCTATCAGACTCGAGGTGTCTGTGTCCACCCATAGAGTGGGAGGTGGATCTGACCAATGTGTCACTGATCCCTTTACCTGAGGTTTTACCACAAACGACAGAGGGTGTAGCATTCTCTTTGGGATGAAGAGAGGGGAATTGTGAGGTGTTAGATGGAAGGGTAAATGTTTATCACCAACCAGTGACAAGTTTTTCAGGTTATTTTTTGTTGTTTTTTATTTTTTATTTGATATACAATGTTGTTTGTTAATACCAAGGACTGTCGCATTTTACTATTTTCCCATTATCCATCAATCTTAAGACACGGCCCCCGATAGTGGGGAGGGCTATGAAGATCAGGGAAATTGCGGGGCAAAAGGCGTAAATAAAGGGGTAATATTGGAAGAACCCTGAAAATACAATATTTAAAAGTAACAAAACATGAAAATGGAAAAACCCGAGCCAAGTTTTGACCAAACTTGGCTCGGGTTTTTCAATTTTTCAGAGTCCAAAATCACAGTAACCTCATTTCGAAAGTTGGTTCGGGTTTTTTTGTTTTTCAACGTGGATAAAGCCAGTAAGAATGTGGTTAACATTAACATTAACCTAACCTAACCTAACCTAGTATATTGGGTGGGGCTGCCACCCCCACATCCCCGCTAAATCCATGAAATCCGAGCCAAGTTTTGTCATTAACCTAACCAAAAAACCTAACCTAACCTAACGTAGTATTATGGGGTTAACATTAGCCTAACCTAACCTAGTATTATGGGTGGGGGCTGCCGCCCCCACACCCCCGCTAAATCCCTTAAATCCGAGCCAACTTTTGCCAAAAAAACCCGAGCCAACTTTCGAAATGAGGTTACTGTGATTTTGGACTCTGAAAAATTGAAAAACCCGAGCCAAGTTTGGTTAAAAGTTGGCTCAGGTTTTTCCATTTTCAGGTTTTGTTACTCTTAACCCTCCAGCCCCGGCTATGTATTATATATATATTCCCCGAAACCCGGGGGTTTTGGCAGAAAAACGTCTACGCCTAGGCTACCGTATCTTTGTTATTCTGACTGCTTCCGCATTAACGCGCATCCCCAAGCATAGATGTGTTTCTTACCTATAGAATGGCGTTAAGTAGAGCTCTCTAAGTCAACTGGTTCAGTTGTGATGATGATTTCATTGGAGATAACTTTATGGCAAAAACAGCCACTTTACACTACTTTTCGATACTTAACAACAACATACAGGCACACACGAACAGGCGACGCACTCCTTCTTGTGGCCGGAGATGCAGGGCGTCGGTCCAGCCGGCTGTTGTTTACATGCGTCGGACCGACGCCTCGCACACCAAGCTCACAGGCTTTCAACCACTGGGCGTTCAAGAGCCCTTCCGGGCAGCTCGGGTATGCTTTTTTATGGGCGTTCAAGAGCCCTTCCGGGAACGAAGGGTTATGTATTGTATTTTCAGAGTTCTTCCAATATTACCCCTTTATTTACGCCTTTTACCCAGCAATTTCCCTGATCTTCATAATGGGAAAATAGTAAAATGCGACAGTCTTTGGTATTAAACTATAGGTTTGACTCCTGTAAGGAGATAAAGAAAACCTAATATTTAGTAGTGGCCCCGTAATTATTGACGATTATGCCTATTACATAAGGCATCCTCTTCAAACACTCATTTACCGTAGTTTGAATCTACCGCGCAGAGCATAAAAAATTGAGGAGCCTTCATCATGAGCGCACGCAACCTCACTCATGGTTCGTCATTATGAAATTGGGTACTCACTACGAAAAAACTTCGTAAACAAATAAAAAATAAAAAGAAAATAAGAATAACTATTCATAAGCTTTCCATAACTTCGTGGATGTACTTGTGTGGATTCTTTAACCAGACGCTGACTTCAGGCGTCATTCTTCCTTCACTGACATATCAAGTAAACCAAAATCCTTAATACATCAACGAATGGGAAGGGGATGGTCGGGAGGGCCCAAGTCGTCAATGACTACTAAATATTAGGTTTTCTTTATCTCCTTACAGGAGTCAAACCTATTATGTATTAGTGGCCCCTCCATCATTGACGATTATGCCTGATATCTAAGACTGGAGGGGGACATTCGTAATCATATCATAACTCTAGCAAAAGCAGATAATCAAACAACCACATAGTATTCTTACTTCGAAAAGATATATTTTGGCGCAGCACATATATACAAAAAGGGGGTACAAGCAGGAGCGTGCTTCAAAGAAGCCTGCTTGATAAAAAAGGGTTAACTCTGAGATTCTGAGTACAGTCCGCCAGTTAATAAGGCACCCCACTTAAAATAAGTGGTGAAAAAATAAAAACTTATAAGTTTACATGTGCACATAGAAACCCCATATAACTAGTGGATATATCTTGCAAAATATATCCAATGCTTAAAATTAGATTGCTTCACAGCCAAAAACTACTTACAACAACACTGTTGTTTGTACTACAATTGTACTAGCACAATTTCCTGTAATGAATAGTACAGAGAAATTTTCATATCAGAACACCCATAAACAGTATCACAGCTCACATACTCCGGCGGGGTCTAGGGTGTCCTATGTTACACTGACTGCACCCCCCCCCCCTCTTTTTCTTGAAATTAAACAATTTGTTAGTAGTCTTGGCAAATCCAACGTCAAGGCTATTAACCTAATTGCAATGACGACTTGTCTATTTTGACTGCTATGTCGTCATTCCAACCGCGGTTAAAAAGAAAACGTCTAGAGTCTACTCCTTATCTTGCTCTAGGAGACGTTGTACATTAACCAAAACTACCACCGAAGGTGAAAAAAGCATAGAAGAGAAGAAAAAGGGGTTTACCTTAGTTACCGCTTAAGGCCCATCCCGTGTTCCGTCATGTGCAGATCCCTGTCGAACGTGCGCATGAGCGACCCTCTCTTGTCATCATTTTTTCACGCGCTCCATTGAATGAAGTCGCTTTTGTTGTGCTCCTTTAATTCACCCTGTTTAGGTTCGTTTCGGCTTATCTGGCCTTCTTTTTGTTAGACAGATGTTACGTGATCTAGGGCACACGTAAATGGGCTCCTAAGTGTGTTTAATGGAGACGCGTGTGGAAATAGCTACCGAAGGTACGGGGGCGCCTGGCGTTCCTCGTGTGTGTTTTTCATTCCTTTCTCTTTTCATATTCTTTTTTCCTGTTAGTCTGGGCATAGTTTAGCTTTTAGCTTATTTTAGCCTAGCTTGTTTCTCATTCAGGAATTGCTATGCCCCTATGAGTTTTCATATTTTCATAGCCTAGGTGTACGTACAGTTGGTTCACGATCTGAGATTTCGTGGTGGCGGTGCTGTTTGTAGGGTTTGTGTCGGCCGCATTATTAGCGTTATTCCCGAGTCCCCCCTTTCGAGCCTTCACTGTGTCTCAAGGGCCTGGGCGCTTGGTGGTTCGTGATATCCTGGGGTACCCCACGGGGGCCCCTCCCTCACACCACAGGGTTTTTCGCCCCTGACACATTCTCTCCTCACGGCTAGGCCACCCTTTTTCTCGCCAGTTTCATTTACTGGTTTTTGTGTTCCCTTACTGTTTTCACCTCCATCCTTTCATACCCTTTTGCCCAATCCTGGGGTACCCTACGGGGGCCCCTGTTTGTGCCAAACCACCCTTCCTGCCACTTCTCCTCATGGGCTTTGCTCTATCTCTGTGGGTTGGGTGGTTCCTAGGGGATGTGCCTCCTCTCCCCTGGTGTGTCTTCCTTGCCTCTCCCTTGACCGGTTGAGTCAGGATATTATCAAGGAAGACACTGCTCAGCTTGGTGGCCATCGTCGCTTGGAGTTCATAAGGAGATGACGCTTTTTTCTGGGCCTCTTTTGGTATTCCCTAGACGCTCCTCTCGCTTTTTCGGCGCCGGACCATCTCGGCCGGTCCCGCAAAATTGCGGGGTGCTCGATTCGGTCCTCTGGGACATTTTGGTTCCCCGCAAATTTGCGGAGATCGTTGGGGGGTCCCGCGAAATTGCAGGAGGGTGGTGTCGGTACGGTTATGCCTCCATTGGCCCGCAAATTTGCGGTAATAGTTGGCTTTCACTATTGACTTTTGTTATGTCATCTTGTTGCCTGATACTATATTGGTGTATGCACTTTACTGGTGTTATAGGCCCTGCATGTAAGATGTTGAGTGGTGGTTAACACTTTCTCCATCTTTGCAGGTTCTGCTAGTGCTCTTCCGCCTCGGCCGCCCTCCTCACCTACCTCTGTGCTCCCAGTTTAGGGTGAGTACGGTTACCTGTTTGCATGTGTGTTCCTGTTTCCCCATGCTCCTTCCCTGGTTCTTCTTGGACATTCTCTCCACTTACTCCTTCGACGTGCTGATTATGGTGTGTGTTCTTCTAGTGCAGGTAGGCTGCCTTGCTTTCGCCTTGGTTGTCGCTCCCCGTGCTTGGAGAGCCACAAGTCCTGCTTGCGCCACTCGCTCTGTGTGTCCTCTACGGCCTACCTCCCTGCTCTGTGTGGCACGTGTCTGGCCCTGGTGGTTGTGCTGCTCCATGGCCCTGGTTCCTCGGCGGCGGCTGTGGCCTCCTGCTTCCCTTCCGTCGGTGTGGACGATGGTCTCCCGCCACATTAGGACTGTGGGCCACCGTTCCCCGGCCTTTGTTGCCGACCGGATCCGCTTCGCCCTGGGTATCCCTGACCCGACTGACGGCCATTTACCTGGCCCTCTCCCTGCTCGGGCCCTCTCCCCTGGGTCCCGCAGCCGGTCGTCCCATCGTCGGGGGGTTCCCCGGCTCCGTCCACGCTCTCGCTCGCCTCGTCGTCCTCCTGATCGCCTTGACGACGCCCATCGCCCTCGTCATGGTTCTCGCCCTGAGGCCGGGGTTAGCGGCTCTGCCCCTGTGCGCCCTCCCCTGGCCTCTACGGATAGGGGCTCTACTCCCTTCCGCCCGCTTCCCCAGCCCAGACGACTTCCTCTTACGTTGTCCTCTCCGCGCGCGGTTGTTCATGCTGTAGCTGGCCCTCTGCTCCCTCCTCCTACACTGTCCAGGAGGGTCCGCCTGGATGTCGTTGCTTCTCCTACTTCACCTGCTTCAGTGCCTATTCTTCCTTCACGGTCTCGTCCCACGGTGGTGGTCCCTCCCTCCTCCGCCTCGGTGTCGGGCCGCCCTGTTATCTCAGCCCCGGGGATCCTTGCTCTGTTTCCCCCCGCGGCTCCTGGCCTCCTTTCACCCGGCCAGCCTTCCCACTCCCGTCGTCCTGCTCCTCCTCATTCTTCTCTTCCTGACCTTCACTTACCGTCTCGCCAGGGGGGTACCCCTCCTCTTGCCTCGGTGGGATTTCGCGAGGTTTCGGGGTCCCCTTTCTCAGGAGCTGATGTGTCGCTGGAAGAGGGGAATGGTGCTGTTTCCCCCTCGGCCGTTCGTGATCGGGGACGAGTCCCTCAACGGCGACACAACCGTCGTCGCTCGCCTTCCTTGGGCCGCGACGCTGCTGGTTCGTGTCGTGGGTCTCGCTCCCTCTCACGCTCTCCCCTGCGGGCCGACCAATCTGGGGGGGGGGGGGGGTAGCCTCTCTCGGATCAATTGTCGGCTATGCAGGGCTGGGTTGTGTCACGCTTCGACGGGCGCTTGGAGTCGATGGAAGACTCCCTCTTCTCGCCCTTCTTGGCGGTGCCTCACCCTCAGCACCTCACCCTACCTACCCCTGCTACGGTCCCCCTCCCTTCTGCAGGCCTACGCTCTGGTCAGACTTCAGCCGCCCTGACATCCTTCCGGATGTTCAGTCCCTGGCTGTGTTGACGGGTCTGTCCTCCTATGGGACAGGTTTGTGCGACGCCGGTACGCCTGGCTTAGCCATCATGCTCGGTCACCCTCTCCCATTGGAGGCCTGGTTTGCTGAGGCCTTCGACTTCACACACCGATCCGTCGACGGCTCTCCTTCCGTCCCTCCCCCGGAGTCGTCCCTGCTTTTGCCTCCTCTTGTGTCTGTCGGCGGGTTGGACGGCGCGTTCTGGTCCTGGATGAGCGCGCCCGTTCTTGAACTTTGTTCTATTGCTACCCCGTTCTTCTCTCACCCGGATCAGCCCTCTGTCGCCAAGGTTTTTCCCTTGCGACGGAGGGTGACAGACTTATTGTCTTGTCTTTAGGTTCCCTCCAGACGTCTGTTCACCACCTGCGGCTTTTCGAGGCGTCTGCGCCAGGCGATCTTCGCGAGGGTTTGGACCGCGTTCAGCGGGTCCACCTTCGGCTCGCGGTGTCTTTGGTTCCCGAGCTGAAGGCGGTTTTGTGCGCGGCAACTCGGCACCGCACGACGGTACGGTCTTCGTTCTGCCGGCCGGCCCCCTTGGTTATTCGTCAGGGTTTGTTGTACTCTGCGCTATATACGTCGGGGTTTTTTAAGCAGGATGCTTGGGAATGCTACGCTTCTCTGTCGGCGGCCCCTGCTTCCGACACGCGACGCCGCGCTGTGTCGTTACGGCCCCTGCTTACGTCACGCACCGACGCGCTGTGCCGCGCGCGGGGTCTTCTCAGTCCCGTCCTTCTGCCGGTCCTCTTCGGGGTGCTGCTGCAAGTGCTGCCTTGCACGGGCGCAGGACTGGGACGTTGCTGGCCTGTGCGTCGGTTCCGCCTCGCACTTCTGTTCTTGCCCCTTTCATCCCCTCTGTGTCGGGGCTGGCCGGCCTTCCGCTTCCGGCCGCCCTTCGAAGGGGTCAGCCCCGCGCCGGCCTGGGGTTGGGGTGGCCCGCCCTTTTCGACGAGGTTGGGGGGGGGGGCAGGGGTAGAGGAGGTCAACGTGGCGCTCATGCCCGCACGGCCCGTACCGGGGGTACCTCCACGTCAACACAATGTGTAGTTCTCTGGGTCGGCCTCCTTGTTCTCCTTCTCGCCTGGGCGTACCGGGTCGCTCCCCTCCTCTCGGGTGCTCCCTCGGGTTGTTTTCGCCCTTGCGCCCCTCGGTAGCCGCGAGGGACGTTGGGGGCGGCGGGTTGCGCGGAGGGGTCTCACATGGAGGTGGACGTCCAGACCCCCACTCCGCTCTTGTCACCGACGCCGGCCCATCTCTTCAGAGGTGGCCCACGTGTTCCCTTCCATGCCCGAGCTGGGTGGCGTCGAGGGAGTTGACCGCCGGTCACCCGGTTTTCCTCTCCCGTGTCTTTCTGGTACCGTCGACGAACTGCGACTCGATGCGACCGGTGGTGGATCTGTCGGCCCTCAACAGGCACATCGTGCACACCCGGTTTCGGATGCTGCCGGTACCCCTGGTACGCCTGGCCCTGTGCCCTCTGTCGTGGGTAGTGTCGCTGGCCCTCCAGGATGCGTCTTGGCTCGTTCCTCTCCATCCTCGCTTCCAGCGCTTCTTGGCCGTTCGGACTTCCGATCGTGTGTTCCTGTTCGACGGCCTTCCCTTCGGTCTCCGCATCGCGCCGCAGATCTTCTCCGCACTGGTGGGGCAGGCTCTGGGTCCTCTCCTCAGGAGCGGGCTCCAGATCTTGTTTTCCTTGGCCGATTGGTTGGTAGTTTCCGACGCCCTAGGACTGTGCATTGGCGACGCCCTCACCGTCGTTCGCAACATCGCACGGTTAGGGTTCCCCTTCGATGTTCCCAAGTCGCGCTTGACCCCGTCGCGTGTCGTGCCATGGGTCGGTCTCGCATGGGTTTTGTCCGGCGCTATGGTGCCCCGGGGTCTGCCGGCCGCGGTGCACCTTCGGTGGACGGTCTTCGCCGTGTTGCACTCGGTCTCCCTCCCGGGGTGGCTCTGGGACTCGTTCGTGGGTTCGCTGCATTGGGCCGCTCTGCCCCTTCCCTTAGGGAGCCTCTGGCTACGCCGCCTCCTCCTCCTGGGCACCGCGGTGTTTCCGTTGCCCCTATGGATCGGCTCCTGCCGCTCCCGCGTACCGTTCGCCGACGCTTCGGTCGCTGGGTTGCTCGGGGCTCGCTCTCTGCGGCTGTGCCCTGGACCGCCCCCCCCCGCCGACGGTCTGGGTAACCACAGATACGTCGAGCGAGGTTGGGTGAGGTTCCCAATCGAACCTGGGACGTCCACTTCCCGGCAGATGGGTGGGTCTCCCTCCTCTTACCCGTCTATGCCCTCGGATTGTTGGTTCCTTTGTTCTTCCTGCGGGACCACGCGCTGGCCCTTCGGGGTAAGTCGGTGGCCTTCGGGTTGGACAAGACAAGCTGTCCCCTGTTTCCTTATGCGGGGGTCCTCCAGGTCGTTGACTCTATTGGGGGTCTCGGTGGAGTTGTTCTTCCTCGCGGACCGACACCCCTTCTCCTTGCATGCCTCCTCCCTGCCCGGGCCTGCCACCCTTTGGGCGGCCGCCCTGTCGAGAGGGCAGGGCGTTCTTGTAGAATGGGCGATGAAACGGACTGTGTTCGCCGACCTCGCGGCTTCCTGAGGTGTTCCGGAGGTCGCCTTGTTCGCATCGGGGGTGCCGCGCCAGTTGCCTCTGGACCTCTCCCTCCGGCCTCGCGCTCCGGGGGGGGTCCGGACGCTTTCATGGTCGCCTGGTACGGGTGGCGGTCGATATTCATCTTTCCGCCCCCAGACGCGCTGTTGATGTGCCCAGTCCTCGCGGTGCTGCGGCTGTACCTCGGCTGCGTCTGGCTCCTCGCGCCTCTGTGGCCGGCACGGACTTGGTCCGCCCGGTTGCCGCGGTGGTGCCCGAGTCCGGTCCCTCTAGCTGTCTCCGGCTTCCACTTGGGCTAGGTTGGGGCCCTGCGGACCTCTTTGGCCTTCGCATCGTGCTTGTTCATGAGGCACGGTGGCTCCCGGTTCCCGGCCGGGCCCTGACTGACTTCCTGCAGCGTTCCAGGCCGTCTTCTCCTTGGGGGACTTACGGGTCCCGCTGGAGGTCTTTTACTAGGTGGCTACAGGCCACTCGCCTGCCAGTTGGCTCTCCTTCCCTCGTCCTACGCTCCTTGTTTCACCTCTTCCGTACACGTCGCTTTCCAGTCGACGCTATATGTACCCATTTGTCTGCCGTCCGGGGGGTTCTTTGGGTCCGTCGCTGGGCTGGTCGTTCCGCCACGGGAGCTGGATTCCTTCCTGACGGCTGCCTTCCGGGATCGACCGCCTCCGCGCCAGGTCCCTCCGCAGTGGGATCTGGGGCGGGCTCTGGTCCTTCTGGCTTCCCCCACGTATACAAGGGCCGCTACGCCGGTTCCGTTGCTCGGGCGTCCACTCTTCCTTGTCGCTCTGGCCACTGGGGATCGGGTGTCTGCACTAGCGGCATTGTCACGGCCCCGGGACTGCGTGCGATTCTCCCCGTCCTTGCATGGCGTCTCGTTCGCCTCCTCCCCTCCTTTTGTTACCACGCATGGGAGGGAGGCCCCCGTTTTCCAGCCTTTCGCCGTCCAGGCTTTACGGCGTGGGCATCCTCGCCATGTGTTGTGCCCGGTGTCAGCCTTGCACTCCTCTGTTGCGTCTGTGGCACCGCCTTCGGGTACTGCTGTGTGGGTGTCTCCTCGGACAGGTGGGAGGCTCTCGCAGGTGCAGATGGGCCGCCACGTTTGTCGGACCGTTCGTGCCCGTCACCCTGTTTGTAGGGGTTCTGCGCACGATGTCAGATCCTTTGCTGCCTCCTTCCGGTTCCTGCCACGTCGATCCTTCCCTGCCATCGCCTCAGCAGTTTTGTGGTCTTCTATCAATTCCTTCATCTCCTCCTACCTCTCCGTGTCCAGTGTTCGACCCCCTCGGCCGGTGATTGCTCTCGGGGGTCGTGTTTCCTGGTGCTCTGGCGAAGATCCCTGGTCTTCCCCCTTGTCCCTCGTTCTTTTCCTTTGTTTTGTTTTGACAAAGGGGGGGGGGGGGTGTACGGGTTTGCAACACTGGATTGCAAGTTTGGGATTATGTATTGTTCCAGTACATAAGTGTTTTTGCCACATTGAAAATTGTGTTTTGTTCTTGTGTTCAGTGTTTTTGTTGGTTTTTGGGTACAGTACCTTTTTGGTTTCAGACAAGTCTATGTTTTTGCATTACTATGAATGACGGGCATGTGTTAAAACTGTTCTTTTTAGCTACTCCTCAGTTTTTCACTCTTTTATTAAACTCTCTTGTTTAACTTGTGTCTTTGTCATTCGTAATTTTGTTTTATGCATTGGTTTTTTTGGTAGGTTGGGCTTGGATGTCCTCCTCCTATTTGTTATGCAGCCTTGACGTTGAATTTGCCAAGACTACTAACAAATTGGGAGGTTTGACGTACCTCCCAACCTACCAAATAGGAAAACCTACTATTTGGTAGTAGTCTTGGAAAATCCAACGTACATAATACCCTCCCTCACGCCGGACCCCTGCCCATCCGCGTTCTTCTGCTGACGTGAGATGTGATGACAAGAGAGGGTCGCTCATGCGCACGTTCGACAGGGATCTGCACATGACGGAACACGGGATGGGCCTTAAGCGGTAACTAAGGTAAACCCCTTTTTCTTCTCTTCTATGCTTTTTTCACCTTCGGTGGTAGTTTTGGTTAATGTACAACGTCTCCTAGAGCAAGATAAGGAGTAGACTCTAGACGTTTTCTTTTTAACCGCGGTTGGAATGACGACATAGCAGTCAAAATAGACAAGTCGTCATTGCAATTAGGTTAATAGCCTTGACGTTGGATTTTCCAAGACTACTACCAAATAGTAGGTTTTCCTATTTGGTAGGTTGGGAGGTACGTCAAACCTCCCAATAAGTGACTTAGGGGCCACCTAGACCCTCTGCCTTAAAGCTATACATGGCAAGGAAGGTTTGTCTAGAGCTACTGAAAGGTATCGAGTCAAAAACGTATGATTAGAGGCCCACAACTGTGTGGACGTAATATCTTCAACAGATTTTTTTTTAAGGAAATGTAAAGAGGCTGCCCACTTGCGTAAATCGTGGGCCCTACCCACAACACCGGGATTACTCTCTTTAATGACATCGACCAAGAGAGAAGCCAGTTTACGTTTCATCAAGCGTTTACCCGTACTTGCTACCCATAAAGCACCCTGGTGATTTAGAGGTGCCACTCTCAAATATTTGGTTAGAGCTTGCACTGGACATAAATTATGGTGCACCTTTCCCCTTTTCAACGCCGGCACCGTGAACTCTGAAAACACGTGTTCACTGTGCTCATTCTTGGCTATGAACCCTGGGGAAGGTGCAATGTGAATACACTCATTAAGCCTACCAAACCTGAGGCAATTAGGTGTGTTGCTCATCGCCGCCAGCTCAGATACTCTGTTCCCGGTAGGCAAAAAGCCATAAGGAATACTGCCCTTTTTAAAAGTAATGTAAAATCTGCAGTATTTTGGTACAGACGGGAATGAAGTAACGACAATGCTTTGTCCAGAGACCAGGTAGGCATGAGCTGACGGGGAGGTGGGCGGAGTTTAACCCTTCCTACCCGGGCTGCCTTAGGTAAGGACAGCGCGGCTGAAGGGCCGCTACCCGGTATGCCTTACCTAAGGCATTTGCTTGAAAGCGTGCTTTAAATTTCGCGCAGGCAAATTTTACTTTGCGAGGGCGATCGTAGCGCCACCAAGCCTCAACTACCACGCTTATCAGTTCCTACGTTGCCCCCATTGCGAGCTACAGCAAAAAAATGAATTCCGACGCGTCTGATACTGTGCAATCTCCCGCGCGTCCCAGTGCTACCCCGCTTGCAACATCTACGCCTCTGCCAACCGAGAAGAAAAAGAAACTAAGGAAAGTGAAACGTTTGCTAAGTGATAGTGCAATACAACGTGAACTTTTCAACCAGGATTTGAGCAGTGGTGAAAGCTCTGTGGACAAAAACCTCTATATTCAGAGTAGAAGTGGGAGCGAAATTGACGATTTTGTGGGATTTGGTGCTGATGACAATGTTGATTTATTTGAGGGGGGTGATAGTAGTGATGATCCTGATGTGGAAGTGGTGGAGGAAGGTGCTATTGAAGTACCAAGTGTGCTAGAGCCAACCCCTTCGCCTAGTTTCGTAGGTCAGGGTA
Source organism: Paralithodes platypus (assembly GCA_032716605.1). NCBI lineage: Eukaryota > Metazoa > Arthropoda > Malacostraca > Decapoda > Lithodidae > Paralithodes > Paralithodes platypus. The sequence continues at coordinate 49,063,195 of CM064521.1, forward strand.
GGCCTAGGCCTAGGCCTAGCCCTAGCCCTAGCCCTAGCCCTACGCCAGGACCTTCCCCTTTGCCTGCCCGTACGCCCTTGAAAGTGGGTAAATACTTCTATAAACAGTCTTTAGTGAAAAGTGCAGCCAAGAAAGCACGCAGGGAGGCAGAAAAAGTGAGGGAAGGCGTAGATAGTGAGAGTGACGCCGACCAAGGCCTAGCAACCACCCGCATTCCTTTGTCCCGACGCCTTGACCCGGGACGCCGGGAGTGCCACCCACAGCCCTCGGCTTCATCTGTCCCTCAGGATGACCAAAGGGCCTCTACAAGTGCGCCATTGGCCTCCCACAGTGTGTCACCACAGGCCCCACATCGTAGGTCCTTATTTCCTGCGGAAAAGTCCACGGCTAGCCGCAAAAGGAGCCCAACTCCCGAGGCCGAGGCTCCCATTGCTCAACCTCCCGCAGCCTCACGCCGCCGACACCCGGTCTATTCTTCACCAGAGTTGTCTCCTGAAGAGGATGCTGACGACCCCAACATTGCCCCAGATGACCTGACGTCGCCTGAGGAAGAGGAAAACGAAGAGGAAGAGGGAGTCCCGACAAGAAGAGTCAAAGGACCTCGAGGTCGTGGACGTGGTCAGCCTGCCGACGCCGCTGCCCCTGGGCCTGGGCCTGGGCGTGGGCGTGCAGGGCGTCCGCCTGGGCATCCGCGTGGCCAAGGGCGTGTGCCAGGGCGTCCAGGGCGTGTGCCTGCTGCAGCTCCACGTCCTCGTCCTCGAGCTGCTGAAATGTTTGTGTGGTCAGATGGGGCGGATTTTGTGCCAGATTTTCCTGCCTTTGACGAGGTACAACAGGGTTCTGGGGTGTCTCCAGCATATCCCTGTGGCCCAAATGCCACCCCCAGTGAACTTTTCTGTCGCTTCTACGACAATGAAGTCATGGAATACCTTGTCAAAGAGACAAATAACCACCAGGCTATCTGTTCAAACTTTCTTGGCAGGAAGACCAGTGCCAAGATGGTGGCATGGAGAGCTCTCACTGTGGCAGAATTATATGTGTTCTTGGCACACACACACACACACACACACACACACACACACACACACACACACACACGAACCACCGACGAAACAACACCTCCGCACCCACGCTCCCGAAAATCAGCTGATCTAGCAAGCTGTTAACAGCGATCGTCAAATAAACTCACCTAAACTTGAGTATAAGGATATTTTGTGTTGTCCTGTATTATAATGCAGTATTAAAATAATTTGAGATTAAAATCAAGTGAGGATATTTCGAGTGATAAAAATAATTCAAGCGATTGTGAATGCGAGTGGATGTAAACAAATATGGCTGACTTTGATGGATTTGAAGTCGGTGAGACCGAGGGCATTCTAGGGAAAGTTATACGTGAGCTGAATGACATTAAAAGGTGGAAGGAGGATATGCAGGAGTGGAAGGTGAGTGTTAGTTCACAGATTGAGGCTATATGTTCAATATGTGGTGCTCAGGCTGGGGACATCGAGCCTGGACAAGATTTGAGTCGGGCTAGCCTAAAAGAAATTCAAACTCATATGGGGCAACTCCGGGACGAAAATGAAGCTTTAAGATTGCAACTTGAAGAATACAAAGGGCAAACCAAGGAAATGAAAACACATGTGGAGGAGATTAAGGAGAAACACAATAAATGGGTTAATGACGAAGGAGGAAAAGTGAAGGAAGTGGCAATGAAGGAAATCATGGAGGAACAAAAGAAACAATCAGAAAGGGAAAATAAAGATTTAGAATCAGTGGTAGTAAAAGCTATGAGGAGAAATGAACAGGTCCTGCGTGAAACAATAGATAGAAATAAGTGTATTATTGTATTTGGGGATATAGAGGAGCACATTATTGAGAGGAAAGCTAGGGATAAGGAAGAAATTAATAAGGTAAAAACATTGATCAAGCATGTCGATGAAGAAGGAAACAACTGGAGAGATGATATTGAAGAAGTTAGGAGAATGGGTAAATATAGTAAGGGAAACACAAGGCCAATGAGAGTGCAGTTTAGGTCTAGGGTAACAGTGGATGCAATAATGAACGTAACATGGAGACTTAACTTGACTAGCAAGTTTAAGAAAATTACAATTAGAAAAGACATGAGTATTGAGGATCGAAACATAAGAAAGGAATTGCAAACCGAGGCAAATGTAAAGAATGGAGAAAGGACGAAAGAAGACGAAAAGAAGTTTTTCTGGAGAGTGTGGGAGGGAAAACTCAAGAAATGGTATATAAAGCGAAGGGACGAAGTAGGGAGGGAAAAGGAGATGGTGCGGGTGACGGGGGAGAAGGCAGAGAGAGGGGAGGTGGAGATAGAGAGAGAAACAGTCCAAGTGGAGGCAGAGGGAGGGGAGGTGGAAACGGAGCGAGAAACAGTCCAGGTGGAAACAAGAGAAGAGGAGACAAGCTAGGAAATAAATTGGGAGGGGTACGTACAAAAAAGAAAGGAACGGGCAGGGACGAGAAAAATAGGGAAAATACTGGAAACGCTAAGTTCATGTATACAAATATTGATGGGTTAATTTCCAAAAAGATTGAGTTTGACGAATATGTAAAGAGAGAGAGGCCCGGGGTAGTATGTTTGACTGAAACTAAGCTTAACCAGGAGGTAGACACGAATATAATTAGTTGTGCAGGATACAGTACATGGAGAAGAGACAGGTTAGGAAGGCTAGGAGGAGGAGTGTTGATCATGGTAGATAATAAAATTACTGCTAAAGAATTAAAACTTGGTGATAGCATTGCTGAAGTGGTAGCAGTTGAAATTGAGGATAATGATAGGTCAAAATTGGACATTGTATCAGTTTATTTACCTCCTAAGACTAAATCTTGGAGCAACGATGAATATAATGAATTAATTTTGGAAACCTTGCGTATGTTAGAAATTATTTGTAAAAGGAAAAATAGGCTTATTCTTGCAGGGGACTTTAATTGCGGGGAGGTGGATTGGGAATGTTTGGATGCGGGTTCAAATGAAAATACTTGGGGTAGCAAATTTCTTGAACTAACAATGGGGTATCTATTAACACAACACGTTATGGAAAATACAAGATTTAGAGGAGGTGATGAACCATCAAGACTCGACTTATTATTCACCAAAGACCCCCAAGAAATAAAGAACCTAACATATTTGAGTCCCATGGGAAAAAGCGATCATGCTGTGATTGAATTTGAATTGACAGTGGAATTTCTGGAAGGCAGAGAGGAGGAACATAGGGAATATAGACTAAATTATAGTAAGGCGGATTATGAATCATTACGAGGATACTTTGCAAATATAGATTGGTCATTTATTGAGCAAGAACAGAATATTCAGGTAAAATACACCATGTTACTAGACATTTATAGGGAGGGGGTAGATAAATATGTACCAACATTTAAGGATAGAAAGCTGGCTAAGGAGAAAGAGTGGTTTAACATGCGATGTCACATTGCCCAGAACAAAAAGGACTCTGCATGGAATAAAGTGAGAAGGAGACACACTGAGGAAAAATGGAATGAGTATAAGAATGCTAGAAACAACTATGTCAAGACTATAAGAGAGGAGAAAAAGAACTTTGAAAAAGATATAGTAAACAAATGTAATAAAGAACCCAAACTGTTCTACTGTATAGTTATATCAACGGCAAAACAAAAATAAAGGACAAAATAACAAAGCTTAGGGTAGAGGGTCAATTATATGAAGACACAGTGGGTATGTGTGAAATTATGAATGATACATTAACATCCGTGTTTGTGGAGGAGGATGACTATGTAGAACCTGTGGTGGAATTGAACGAGATACAGGGACTAGAATCGATAGAAGTCAACAAGGATGAACTAAAATCATTGTTGGAAGAATTGGACGTGAGAAAATCTATGGGCCCAGATAACATTGCTGGATGGGTATTAAGAGAATGTTCTGAACAACTAGTGAGACCTATTTTTAATATTGTTCAACACTCATTAAACAAGGGGGAACTTCCCTTAGAATGGAAACAAGCCAATATAACTCCAATATATAAAAGTGGAAATAAAGAAGACCCGCTAAATTATCGACCGGTATCCTTAACGAGTGTTATATGCAAGCTTTGTGAAAAGATTATTAGAAAAAGATGGGTGGGTATGTTGGAGGAGAGGGAAATAATTTCAAGCAAGCAGTTCGGGTTCAGAAAAGGTCATTCGTGTACCACAAATTTGTTGAGTTACTATGATAGGGTAATTGACATTGTACAAGGGAGGGAGGGGTGGGTAGATTGTATTTACTTAGATTTCAAGAAGGCATTTGATAAGGTGCCTCATAAGAGATTGTTGTGGAAGCTCAGGACTGTGGGGCGGGTTGAGGGAGTATTATTAAAGTGGATGGAAAACTATTTAATTGGGAGGGAAATGCGAACAGTAATAAAAGGAAAGTTCTCCTCGTGGAAAAGGGTAAAAAGCGGAGTGCCTCAAGGATCGGTGTTGGCCCCAATCATGTTTTTGGTTTTCATCAACGACCTTCAAATGGGAATAGGCTCATATATATCTATGTTTGCTGATGATGCAAAATTAATGAAGCATATTACAAGTAGGAGTAGTTGTGAAGAATTACAGAGAGACCTAGATAAGTTATATGAGTGGAGTCAAACTTGGAAAATGGAATTCAACACGAGTAAGTGTCAGGTTCTTGAGATGGGAAAAAGTAAATATAGACCTTCTTGGGGATATAAAATAGGAGATGAAATAATTAGTAAAGCTGTGAAAGCAAAAGACCTAGGGGTAGTTGTGGCAGACAGCTTGTCACCTGAACAGCATATAAATAAAATAACTGGTGAAACCTATGCAGTGTTGACTAACATGAGAATAGCTCTGAATTATTTAGATGAAGAGATGTTAGCAAAAATAATAGGGACAATAATACGACCAAGACTGGAGTATGCAGCAGTGGTGTGGTCTCCACACCTTATAAAACATAATAAAAAACTGGAAAGAGTTCAGAGAGTTGCCACTAAGATGATAGCTAGCCTTGGAGACCTGCCTTATGAGGAGAGATTGGAGAGGCTAAAGCTGCCAACGCTGAGGGAGAGGAGAGAGAGAGGTGACATGATCATGATGTTTAAGTGTGTGAAAGGTTTTGAGAAGATCGACAAGGGAGATTTTGTGGTGAGGGACGAGGGAAGAACCAGGGGTCATGATTGTAAGTTGAGGAAAGTTATATGTAAGTCTGATGTAAGAAAGTTCAGCTTCCCGTATAGAAGCATTGAGTGTTGGAATAAGTTGGATGGGGAGGTGGTGGGAGCAAGAAATATCCAAACTTTTAAAGCAAAATTGGATAAATGTAGAGAGAGAGACAGGACAACAGGAGCTTAGGCTCAAATCCTGTATACTACAATTAGGTGAGTACAATTAGGTGAGTACATAAAGAAGCACGTTCTGGCCGACTACTGGATAACTGGCGACCTCACAACGACTCCAGCATTTGGCAAATTCATGTCAAGGGATAGGTACTTCGACATCCTCTCATATTTCCACCTGACAAATAACATGCATGTCCACGAGCCCGACACACTCTGGAAGATCAGGCAACTGTATGACATGATACGTCATCGGTTTTCCACCTACCTGATTCCATTTCAGAAGCTGTGCATCAACGAGTCTCTGGTCCTGTTCCGTGGTAGGCTGCACTTCCGACAGTATATCCCGTCAAAGAGACACCGCTTCGGCATCAAGCTCTTCGTCCTCTGCGACTGCAAGACGGGATATGTGCTCGACTTTATAGTCTACAGCGGCAAGGGTGGTGAGGTGCAGATTGACCCCCTCATTGGTTTTGGCGGCGCTGTGGTAAAGAGGATGATGGAGAGGTACAGTACTTCCATGACAACCACGTCCTCTATACCGACAATTATTACACGTCGCCTATCCTCGCCAAGTACCTCCATGACCGCAAGACCGGAACTGTCGGCACAGTGAAGGGGAAGAGGAAGGGCATGCCAGCCAGGGCATGCACCAGGTGGTGCTGGTTGGGGGGAGGGGCGTCGACTGACTGGGGACAGAGGTGCATGGGGGCGGTTCGTTCGTGGCCACCCCTTCGGGGATCACGGCGTCAGGCAATAGATAGATAGATAGATGCCAGCCTACCCAACCAAAACTAAGAAGACTGACATCTTCCATAAGAAGAGTGGCCCCATCCTCTCCATCCACTGGCATGACCAGCGCAAGGTCAACCTCCTCACTTTACTTTATATCAAAGAAAGTCTTAACCCTACCCTCTTGTCAAAACCTCAAATTGTGAACGTCGACGCATCTTTTGTGCTAATAAAGAATAATAAAGGTACCAAAATAATACTTGCATTAATATACAGACCTCCAGCTCAATCAGTGCAAACTGACCGAGATATTTACGAACAAATTGCAGATGTAAGTAACTCACAAGATACCGTAATTTTTGGTGACTTTAATTTACCTGTGACCAAGTGGGGCGATACTCTTACTTCACACTCCGGACATGACTTGTATACGAACTTGCAAGAGAGTTCGCTTTATCAATTTGTTGGAACGCCGACCCGTGGTAATAACGTTCTTGACATTGTACTTGCAACAAAAGAAGAATTAATAGAGAATTTGAATGTTGGTGATGAATTCAGTAACAGCGACCATCGTACGATAACTTTCACTTTAAAGTTTACTAGTAACGAACCAAATAGTAGCATCGAAAAAGTCCCTAATTTCAAGAAAGCAAACTTCCATAAACTTAGAGCTATGTTTAAAGAAACTGACTGGAGCTTTTTAATTCACAATAACGACATAAATACATCCTGGAAGTTATTCGAAGCCACTTACCTAAAAGCAGTGCAAGACTGCATACCATCGAAAACTCGGCGTCCAGGCCATAATAATAAGCCCAAATGGTGGAATAAAGATATTTCAAACTGCCTGCTTGCTAAAAAATTTGCTAATGATAGATTAAAATCCTCACAAAATGACGAAGAACGGCTGAAATTTGTAGAGCTACGACGCAAAGCCAAAAAGTTAATTAAGCAAAGTAAAAAGACCTTAGAGTTACATATTGCGAATCAAAGTAAAACAAACCCGAAAGAATTCTATAGTTATATCAGAAAGAAAAAAGTCGTTACTTCAACTGTTGGACCGTTAGTCGATGAAAATGGAGAATACACCAAAGACGAAGAACAAATGAGTAATGCCCTCAATACCTTCTTTGCATCAGTTTTTACAACAGAAGACCTCAGTGATATCCCTACACCATCGCCGATTCAGATTGATAATTCAGATGTTCTAAGCAATATCACCGTTACAGAGAGAGAAGTATTGAATTGTTTAGATAAACTCAAGGTAAATAAAACGCCAGGACCTGATACAATCTCGCCTAGAGTTCTAAAGGAAGCTAAGGATGAGCTCTCTAAACCACTGACATTACTATTCAATAAATCCTTGCAGTCTGGAACTATGCCCGATCAGTGGAAGCTAGCCAACGTAACACCGATATTCAAAAAAGGCAGCAAATCCCTACCCAGTAACTATCGTCCAATTAGCTTAACCTCAGTTGTATGTAAAATGCTAGAAACGGTCATACGAGACAGACTCGTAAATCACTTAGAGGAAAATAACATACTTAAAGATACTCAACATGGCTTTCGTAAAAAACGTTCCTGTTTAACAAACCTCTTAGACTTCTTCCACGATATCCTCAACCTCTACGATGAGAGTAAAGCTGTAGATATTATATACCTTGATTTTCAAAAGGCCTTTGACAAAGTTCCCCACAAACGTTTACTGCTAAAACTAAAAGCGCATGGAATACAAGACGGTGTGTTGAAATGGATAGAAAATTGGCTCAGCGACAGAAAGCAAAGAGTAGTCATAAATGGTAAGGCATCAAAATGGACCAATGTAAGTAGCGGGGTACCCCAGGGATCGGTACTAGGACCAATTCTCTTTCTAATTTACATCAACGACATAGATGAGGGTCTCACCTGTACAATCTCAAAATTTGCTGACGATACAAAAATTGCAAATAGCGTACTCTCAAAAGAACAAGTTGACGATATGCAACACAATCTAGATAAATTGTCATGTTGGGCCCAAATTTGGCAAATGAGTTTCAATGCGGATAAATGTAAAGTACTACATATCGGATACCTAAATGAGAAAGCAAACTATTCGATGAATGGCACTCAGCTTAAGAATGTAAACAGAGAAACCGATCTGGGAGTAACAATATCGAGTAACCTAAAACCGAGTCAACAATGTTCAGAAGTTGTTAAGAAGGCAAACAAAATAATTGGCTTTATAGGCAGGTCATTTGAGCATAAATCCAAAGAAGTTATCCTAACCCTTTACAATTCATTAGTCCGCCCTCTTCTGGAATACTGCGTTCAATCCTGGTGCCCTTATTACCAAAAAGATATAAACAAGCTAGAACGAGTTCAACGTAGAGTTACCAAAATGATACCTAGCCTAAAGAACAAACCATACGAAGAGCGTCTTAGAGAATTAAATCTATTTCCTTTAACCCAGCGCAGATTAAGAGGTGACTTAATTCAAGTGTTCAAAATCATCAAAGGCATCGACAATATGAACTGTAGTAAGTACTTCACTATCGACCAATCTAATTACACGCGGGGAAACGGTTGCAAAATTATTGGTAAATCATTTAACTCACACGAATCTAAGAATTTCTTCTTCAATCGAGTTGTCAACTTGTGGAATGGGCTTCCCCGAAACGTTATAGACTGCATCACCGTTGATTCATTTAAACTCCGCCTAGACAAATATCTCGCATCAAACCCGCGACTGACTGCGTTTGTAAATGAATAACTTTATTTTATCCCCCCCTCAGTTACTAACCCATCTGTCCCCTACTAACTTCCTAATCCTGCCACGGACATTAGTTCCAGGGCAGTAATTCCCTTTCCAATGTTCCCTTACCCACTCTAAACCACTGTTTGGACACTTGATCCTCAGTGTTTTGGAGGACAAGCAACCTAGAAGGGTCACTAGATCTGTTGTTGCTTGATTTCCTTTGTACTCCTTTGTACTCCTTTGTACACATGCCACAAAGCAGAGATGGTCCCCACAGGGAAGGTGGACCGAAAAATGAAGAACCCTATCACAAAACCAGCTGCTGTTCTGGACTATAACCTGAACATGCGCCTCGTCGACAAGTCCGACATGCAGATGGGCTTCATAGACTGCCTGCGAACATCTTGCAGGTGGTACAAGAAGTTTGTCCTGCATACAGTAGATATGTCTGTCCTCAACGCGTACAACATCTACCGTTTGAGGAGTCCAGTCATCAAGTACAAGAGCCTGCGGACCTTCCAAAAGCAGCTGATACATGAGCTCCTGGTAAAACATGCGGGTACACCAGGGAGGCCACTACAAGGACCAGGCATGATGGACAGAATAGGGTGTGCCGAGTTCTTGAGAAAGCACCAGCTTGTCGCCCTTCCTTTCCAGGGTCCTAACAGCCAAATAAGGATGCAGAAGAGGTGCTATGTGTGCACCCGCACAACTCGACAACCAAGCAAACCCACAAAAACCACTTGGCAATGCCTCGAGTGTCAGGTGGGACTGTGCTGGCACCTGCTTCAATGATTTCCACACTCTGGCAAACTATTGAAGTGTAAGTGACAGTGATAGTGACACTCAATAATAATAATAATAATATAACTAAGTATAAGTGAAAGAGACACATAAGTAATAATAAGTGCCTTCAGAACAATATGAACAAGTGAAAGTGACACTAAAATATATATTCCTAACAATAAAGAAGTGAAAATTACACTATCAATTACCATAGTCCAGTATAAATAATCATAACTACTATAATAATGACTATAAAACTAAGTCTAAGTGAAAGAGACACACATAAGTAATAATAAGTGCCTTCAGAACAATATGAACAAGTGAAAGTGACACTAAAATATATATTCCTAACAATAAAGAAGTGAAAATTACACTATCAATTACCATAGTCCAGTATAAATAATCATAACTACTATAATAATAACAATAAAACTAAGTATAAGTGACAGACACAAATTACTTCAGAAAAATATATTTATTGAGTGAAAATATCATAATAACAATAATATATGGCATAATAAACAATAAAACACTAAAAAATCGCTTCCCGTCATAATTCAAGGTAGAGCGACGAGCCAAAACGTTCGTCGTAGCCTGGGCCGCGGTTGAGCGGTCAGACGCGGCGAGGTAAATACGCGGCAAAAGTTACCTCCACTTCCATCACCATAACTCCGAAACTACTTGAGCTAGAAAGCTCTACTCAACGCCATTCTACGCGGCAAGGTAAGGCGCCCATTTTGACATATGTTTGATTAATGTAGGTAGTATATTAAGCGAGATTAGCCTTAGTTTACTTTTGTTGTGTTTTCAGCCAGATCGACCGGATACAGCCTCCGTCCTTAAGAAAGGCTGCCCGGGTAGGAAGGGTTAAAACTTGCCCTCATAAAACCTGTTTCCTCCGCGACTGGTATGGTGAGACCGGTAAGGTCCAAAAATGGCATCCTAATCGCAGTTAAGTGATTTTTTAACGTTACTACAGATAAACGTTTCTGCTCGAACAGATAATTTAAATAATTAAAAACCAAAGCCACCGAGGGGACAGTTTGTTCTGTTCTAAGAATCCAAGAAGTAAAGGCTTGCCAATGCGATTGATACTGTCGCTTTGTAGACTGGGTATATTGATTCATGAATTTATTGGTCACGTCTCTACCATATGGTGCTAGCCACTTGGCCTCCTGAATGTCCATAATGCAAAAGTCAGCGAGGTCTCTAGGTTGCCAATTGTGTCTAAGTGGAAAAACCCGACCGGGAGTGACACCGGGTGCGGGTACCACGTTTTCAATTGCTGGTACCACAACTGCGCCGGCCACAGGGGCGCGATTAGCGAGACTACGCCCCGATAATCCTGTAGTTTGTTTACTACGTGGCACATTAGAGACGCGTCTGGTGGCGGAATCAGATAAATAGAACTCCACCTCTTCCAGTCTGTCACCAGTGCGTCTGGCCCGCCCGCCGGCGTTATCGTCCGGCGGGTGAGGTACAGTGGGAGTTTGTGAGTCTCCTCTGACGCAAACAAATCCACTTGTGGATGGTAAGGCTCCGCAATGATTTGGTCGAAAATGGTTTGCTTGAGCGCCCATTCTACTGTTGTGCTCTGTCTCCGAGACAGAGCGTCTGCCCAGATGTTTGCTACGCCTGGGAGATAAGATGCGTGAAGATGAATGTCCAGCCTGTTGGCTAGAATAAAAATATTTTCTGACACGTTTAGCAACTTCCGAGATCTCGTTGACCCTTGTTTCTGAATACAGTGAACTGCATTCAGATTGTCCATTCTGAAGGCCACCGACTTGCCCCGTAAAGTAGAGCCGTGAGCCTGAAGGAAATATAAGGGGACTAGTAATTCTTTGACATTGATGTGGGAGATTTCTAAATGGGACCAAAGCCCTTGACCCTGGTGCCCTTGGTTTGACTGAAAGCCCCAACCTATCGTTCCTGACGCATCCGTGTCTACCCATACCGTCGGCGGAGGAGAGGTCCATAACATTACTGAGTGCAACACTTCCCTCTTCGCCCAGACCGCTAGTAAGTTGTGGATTAATTTTGGTATGGGCCATAATTTTTCCGCCGGCAATAGTGGAAAACATTTGTTGCCTTCCAATATTAAAAGTTTGACTTTCAACCGGCCCAACTTTACAGTTAGTTGAATCCAGTTGAGAGAGCCGACCAGAGACTCCCAGATTCTCCGTGTCGTAGTCAGACTGTGAAGGAACAGAAACAATTTCCTGCGAAATCTGTTTCGATTGTCCACACTCTGACTCAGAGTGAGAGTAGCTGTGTCCCAAACCAGCTCTATCCACTGAACTACTCGTGAGGGAACAAGGTTTGACTTTACCAGGTTTACCTTGAATCCTAGAGATATGACATGATTTAATGTTATGTTGACATGATTGACGCATAATTGTTCCATCTCTGCCACCACTAGCCAGTCGTCTAGATACCACAAAATCCTGATCCCTTGCTCTAACAAGGGCATCAGGGCTTGCCGGACTAATTTCGTGAATAAGCGAGGTGCTAGGTTCAATCCAAACGGCATCCTCTGAAAGACATAAGTCTGATGCATTATTCGTAAGGCCAGAAACCGTTGAAATCTTTTGTTTACCGAGACGTGCCAATACGCGTCTGTCAGGTCTAAAGAACACATCCATCCTCCCGGCGGAAGTGTTAGCCTGATTTGATTCACTGTCAGCATCCTGAAGGACACGTTGTGAATATGGAGGTTCAGATAAGACAGGTCTACGACTGGTCTCATCTGAACACTGTCCCTTTTGGGCACTAGAAATAGTTTGGATGTAAAGACTGGGTAATTTTGAGGAACCGGGATGATGACATTCTTGGCGATCATTTCTCGGATCAGTGACTCCACCTCTAATGAAACTAAATTTGCCTTTGTCGGCTGACGTAAACGAGGTCGCCGGAGCCACTGCCAGGTGATGCCTTTGCGTGCCACCATCCTCGCCCAAGTATTTAATGGCCATGCGCGGTGACACGTCCGGAACGACCCAGTTAGCAGACAAGGGTTCGCCGGCTGTACTACCCTCTGATCCACCCGCCGTGAGACCGGCCCTGGGAGTGAGAGAGACTTTAGTTTTTTGATGGTGGTGGTGGTGGTGGTGGATGCTTAGCCGACTGGCCGGCGTTAGCAGAAGACGGGCCCTGGCCCGGTCTGTTATACCTTTGTCCTTTACGACCTGCAAACTTTCCTTGTTTATACCTGTACTGACCTTGGGGGGAAGAGGACTTAGGTAGATGAAAGGGCTTTGGCCCACCCGGCTGAGCTTTTGCGACTGGCTTGGGGTTGGGAAAGTTAAAAGCAGGTTTCTTAGAAGGGGCGGGACTGTGCTTAAAGGCCTGAGCCATGTTAAATACAGTTCTCCACACATCAGGGGACATTAAAGAGGGAGTTAGCACCGGCGACATTACCACCTGGTTCGCAATTCTATCAGGAAGTTTCCTCACCAGGGACATCCTAAGATCCTGTCTCGCCCGCACCACCTCGAGCAAGGCTGTACGGATATCCCCCAACGACTGAATAGAAGTCTGAAGGAGTAAACGTCGAGATAGTTAAATTGGTCTTCTGACATCCGCGTCCGCGATTGCCTGAGTAGATCTTAGCATAGACTTCGCCACCTGGTGCGTAACAATGTATTGGGAAAAAAGTCTATACGCCTTCCCCCGTAGCCTAAACTCCCGGTCAAGGTGAGCTGGGGAAGGTGTAGTGAAAGGATCTTTAAGTTCTCATAGATTGATTTTGGGGGCAGCTAAAAATGCAAACAAAGCAGATGGAACTCTGCCGGCAGAGAAGACCGGCAGAGAGAACCAAGAATGGCTGTCCTGAGGAATTTGGTGCGAAGATTTTGAGGTGAAGGTAGTCGCAAAGTTCTGAGCCTCTACCTCCCATTCCACCCAAGGTCCTGGACCCAACTGCCCCACCTTCAAAACTGGATTAGCGGCTGTGTCTGTGACCGTTTGTAAATCTAATTCTGGAGTGAGAGCTGACAGTGCTTTTATATCATTAAAACCGTCATGCTTGGTCCAGTCAGAAAACAGTTTTGAAGCTGATGCAGGGGGTAGTGCAGGTGTAGCTGTATACACAAAATAGTCATGGTGATAATAGTTAGGAATGGCCTTAATATTAACATCAAGTACCTTACCCACCATATCTAAAGCTCGTAACTTTCTAGATTTATTTCCTTGGATTACCCACTCTCGTGGCACTGGAAGCTCCCCTGACAAAGTGGGCTGTGCTACCTCTGGCTTAGTTGGGACCATTTGTACCCATGAATCATCTGGACCGTATAAAAGGGGCATAGCTACCTTTCTTAACGGTGCTTTATCTAAAGGGGGAGGATTCACATCCGCTACTACCCTTACACTAGAAGTAGTCAGTGCCGCTGAAGCAGGCCTAGTGACCATAGAAGGTGATACAGAAGGAAGGTGCGGAATCTGAGTTAAAGCAATGGAAGTAGTCAGAGGCCGAACACTTGAAATTGTCATGGAAGCTCCCAGGTCCACTGTAGGAGTCTCCGGCTGCTGGCCAATTTTTTTTGTTAGAGCAGTAGCTAATAACCCATCTATAACGTCAAGGCTATTAACCTAATTGCAATGACGACTTGTCTATTTTGACTGCTATGTCGTCATTCCAACCGCGGTTAAAAAAGAAAACGTCTAGAGTCTACTCCTTATCTTGCTCTAGGAGACGTTGTACATTAACCAAAACTACCACCGAAGGTGAAAAAAGCATAGAAGAGAAGAGAAGAAAAAGGGGTTTACCTTAGTTACCGCTTAAGGCCCATCCCGTGTTCCGTCATGTGCAGATCCCTGTCGAACGTGCGCATGAGCGACCCTCTCTTGTCATCATTTTTTCACGCGCTCCATTGATTGAGTCCGCTTTTGTTGTGCTCCTTTAATTCACCCTGTTTAGGTTCGTTTCGGCTTATCTGGCCTTCTTTTTTGTTAGACAGATGTTACGTGATCTAGGGCACACGTAAATGGGCTCCTAAGTGTGTATAATGGAGACGCGTGTGGAAATAGCCTACCGAAGGTACGGGGACGCCTGGCGTTCCTCGTATATGTTTTTCATTCTTTCTCTTTTCATATTCTTTTTTCCTGTTAGTCTGGGCATAGTTTAGCCTTTAGCTTATTTTAGCCTAGCTCGTTTTCTCATTCAGGAATTGCTATGCCCCTATGAATTTTCATTTTTTCATAGCCTAAGGTGTACCGTTGGTAAACAATCTGAGATTTCGTTGGTGGCGGTGCTGTTTATAGAGTTTGTGTCGGCCGCATTATTAGCGTTATTCCCGAGTCCCCCCTTTCGAGCCTTCACTGTGTCTCAAGGGCCTGGGCGACAGGTGGTTCGTGATATCCAGGGGTACCCCACGGGGGTCCCTCCTTCACACCACAGGGTTTTTCGCCCCTGACACATTCTCTGCTCACGGCTAGGCCACCCTTTTTCTCACCAGTTTCATTTACTGGTTTTTGTTTTCTCTTCCTGTTTCACCTCCATCCTTTCATAGTCTTTTTGCCCAATCCAGGGGGTACCCCACGGGGGCCCCTGTTTGTGCGAAACCACCCTCCCTGCCACTTCTCCTCATGGGCTTTGCTCTATCTCTGTGGGTTGGGTGGTTCCTGGGGGATGTGCCTCCTCTCCCCTGGTGTGTCTTCCTTGCCTCTCCCTTTACCGGTTGAGTTAGGATAATTTCAAGGAAGACACTGCTCAGCTTGATGGCCATCATCGCTTGGAGTTCATAAGGAGACGACGCATTTTTGTGGCCTTTTTTGGTATTCCCTAGCCGCTCCTCTCGCTTTTTCGGCGCCGGACCATCTCGGCCGGTCCCACAAATTTGCGGGGGCTCGATTCGGTCCTCTGGGACGTTTCGGCTCCCCGCAAATTTGCGGAGATCGCTGGGGGGTCCCTCAAAGATGCGGGAGGGTTGTGTCGGTACGGTTATGCCTCCATTGGCCCGCAAATTTGCGGTAATATTGTAGTTGGTTTTCACTGTTGACCCTTTTTTATGTCATCTTGTTGCCTGAAACTATCTTGGTGTGTGCACTTTACTGGTGTTATAGGCCCTGCATGTAAGATGTTGAGTGGTGGTTAACACTTTCTCCATCTTTGCAGGTTCTGCTAGTGCTCTTCCACCTCGCCCGCCCTACTCGCCTACCTCTGTGCTCCCGGTTTAGGGTGAGTACGGATACCTGTTTGCATGTGTGTTCCTGTTTCCCCATGCTCCTTCCCTGGTTCTTCTTGGACATTCTC
Source organism: Paralithodes platypus (assembly GCA_032716605.1). Taxonomy (NCBI): domain Eukaryota; kingdom Metazoa; phylum Arthropoda; class Malacostraca; order Decapoda; family Lithodidae; genus Paralithodes; species Paralithodes platypus. The sequence continues at coordinate 49,079,036 of CM064521.1, forward strand.
TCCACTTACTCCTTCGACGTGCTGATTATGGTGTGTGTTCTTCCAGTGCAGGTAGGCTGCCATGGTTGTAGCTCCCCGTGCTTGGAGAGCCACAAGTCCTGCTTGCGCCACTCGCACTGGGTGTCCTCTACGGCCTACCTCCCTGCTCTGTGTGGCCCGTGTCTGGCCCTGGTGGATGTGGTGCACCATAGCCCTGGTTCCTCGGCGGCGGCAGTGGCCTCTGCTTCCCTTCAGTCGGTGTGGGCGATAGTCTCCCGCCACTTTTGGACTGTGGGCCACCGTTCCTCGGCCTTTGTTGCCGCCCGGATCCGCGTCGCCCTGGGTATCCCTGACCCCGACTGAAGGCCGTTCGCCTGGCCTGCTCGGGCCCTCTCCCCTGGGTCCTGCAGTCGGTCGTCACATCGTCGGGGGGATCCCCTGCTCCGTCCACGCTCTCGCTCGCCTTCGCCTGCCCCTCGTTGTCCTCCTGATCGCCTTGACGGCGCCCATCGCCCTCGTCATGGTTCTCGCCCTGCAGCCGGGGTTAGCGGCTCTGCCCCTGTGCGCCCTCCCCTGGCCTCTCCGGGTCGGGGCTCTACTACCTTCCGCCTGCTTCCCCTGCTCGAACGACGTCCTCTTCCTTTGTCCTCTACGCGCACGGAGGTTCAGGCTGTAGCTGGCCCTCTGCTCCCTCCTCCTACACTGTCCAGGAGGGTCCGCCATGTGACGTTAACCACTCCGTTAGAACCGCATGGCTTGTCCTACAGTGACTCACTAGGATCGCCAGGGCAGTGGATGGGGCTACAGTTTATGTATTAGAGTGTGCTTTATTTCATATGAAAGCTTGTGTCATGGGCAGTCCAGAAAGGCTCTTTGTTTTCACCCATGTCAAGGCTTTATATATTTAATTGTAAAGTATATGTTTTATCATTAACTAGTAATGATGGGATCTGGGAGAGAGAGAGAGAGTAGAACAGAGTGAGAGGGAGCGCGCAGTGTTTTTGCCCCGCTCGATGACGTCACGGCTGGCTGCCTCGTGGGGGTTGGTGGAGAGAGGTCCTTACCATGCTGCTAGCTCCCTTGCTAGTGGCTAGAGGACTTGTAACCGCTTTTTTCCCACGCGGCTCGAGCTAGTGCGAGTATATATACAGTTCCTCGCCACTCTCTCCCTCAGATCTGGTTTCTAGAATGCATCCATCTTTTTCCCTTGCTACCTGTCCCCCGGCCCGCACCTGAGAATCTTTTCCTCTGCCTACCTCTCTCTTTTTTTCATATCTTTCACCACCTTTTTATTAACATTATATCCCCTCTGGTTAACTCTGCAAAATCAGCTTCATGCTGGCCAGTTGTATTGTGCATTAAGGTCTGATATAACCCATGTATGTTAGTTGTTAAGATAAGTTGATCACGAAGCATTGGTTGGCATTCATATTGTTTAGTACTGCTTCCTTTAATTATTAGTGTTCTGCTGGATTAGATAATGCTAGACTAGGAGTCTGATATTATAAAGTATTGTTTCCTATGAGTGCTGGCTTTAGTTAAAAGCGGCACGACATACCTGAGAACTGGAGTTGATTGAGTAAATTCTAGTCTGTGTGCCATTGAGAGTAGAGCATGCACGAATGAGGGCTTTTTGCCTATACCATTCTGCACTGTTCTAAGCTCGTTGTTTGTCTTTGAGGTACGCCAGGAGAACGCTTAATACTTCGGTAGTAAGGTTTCTCAAGAGAGCTACCCTTCCCTATAACGTAATATTTGACGCACAGACTTGAGATTTGCACTAGGCTATGCGGCATGCCATGCACACCAGTATCTCGTATCATTGACTCTAGCTAGACTTTATCAGTCACAGTAGACATTAAGTATATTAAACCAATTACTCTTTTTATGTATACCCGTTTATGATTACACAAGCATTCCGCAGCCTAGTTTGATGTATTGAGACACAAACGACTTAGGCTCTTTTTGTTGATAGGAATACTGCATTGTCGTGGCGATTATTATTATTGTTGTAGTGTTTAGAATATTCTTGGCTCCGACGGCATTATATATTCTGCCTTTTTGTGTGCATAGCCTGCACGAGCATTGTTCCGCTGCCTGCCTTTTTGGGTTCCATTTCCGATACGAGCATCTTTATAGCATCTAACATTTAAAGAAGATTCCTTGTTAGTGTTGAAGGACTTTAGTGCACTTTCTTTCATGCAGGAGTGCCTGACATTTATTGATTAAAGTAACGTAAGCTGTAACTTCTCTTACCACCTTACTTTGCATACCATGACCAAGCACCTTCGGTTATAGGTAGTAATAGGCTGTTTTCACATAACATTAAGCCTAGAGTAGACGCACATTTATTGAGAGTTTGATAGCCTATTATTGCATATAGAACTCTGTAGAGTATTTGTGTTCTTTGTTCACTGGGAATATACATCAGAGGTTGGATCTAGCGCTTTCCATTGTAGCATTTATGCCATTACTAGTCCAATGAATAAGAGCCCTGATATATTTGAACCCCAGTCGTAACAAATGGCGACCTTACCTAGGATTTGGTGAACCTACATTTATTAGCAGGGAACATTTGTTGTTTTGGAGAATATTTTGCGGGGATCAGCAAGAATATATTTTTTTTTTGCAACATAGTATAGCCCTTGAGTATTTCCGAGAATTTTTGTGTGTATATTGAGGTATAAGAGTTTGGGGTACTTCTTTTCTGAATATTGAGATGGAATTTTTTTGTGAGCATCATGTCTTATACCGGATCAGAGGAGAATGGAGACACAGTACGTAATGTCGAAACTGAGGAACAGCAGTATGATGATATGGTTAATCAGGTGAACTGTGAGGAGGATGCTAGGATATTTTTGCAATGGCCTGTTACTGCCGAGCGGTTGGAGGGTATGGAGCGGTACGGTCTTCAATGCCTGGCCACAGCTATCGGTCATGCGGGTACTAGCGGCATGACCAGGGATAACTTGATAACGTGTGTACTGGGCAGGGTGACTGGTGAGCGAGATGGGTTGAGTGCTCAGAGCCCTTCGGCCATGCTTCCCCTACACTCGACTCCCAGCCATCCCAGTAGTTTGCCGACCCCGGGTACGCTTCCACAGTTGGGTGGTGACTGGCAGGGCGGGTTGCCCCTGGGGGGACCACCGGTAATTTCAAACATTGTAGCACCTTCACCTCCTCAAGGGTTAACTCCAGAATTATTGTTTCAGCTCGAATTAGCTAAGATCGAAGAGAGAAAGGCTATCAGGGTATCTGAGGTTCAACAAAGGGCAGGTGAGCTTCAGCAGCAAATAGAGCTAGCAAAAATCCAAGCTGAGTCGACTAGGTACTGTGCCGACATGGACGTAGAGAAGTCGCGAGTAGAGACAACGGGACAGCAACTTGGGGCTGGTAACCGTGTTCATGAGCAGTCTCTCTCGCACTTATTGAAACTGGTTCCGGTGTTTGATGAGAGTGGTGTAACAGAATTTTTCACACGCTTTGAGAAGAAGTGCCAGGAACACCAGTGGCCAGAGAATAAATGGGCAGCACTTGTAGCCTCTAGATTAATAGGCAAGGGTCTTAAAGCCTACGATGCGTTACCTTTGGAGTCATGTATTGTGTATGAGGATCTCAAGGAGGCTGTCCTGAGGGCTTACGAACTGCAACCAGAAACGTACCGTTTGAAGTTCCGGGGTGTAACTAAGGGAAGAGATAGCACCTTTTTGGAACACGCCCGGGACTTGTCCGATGCTATGGGGAACTGGCTCCGAACTGAGGTCACAACATTTGATGAAATTAAGCAGTTGATGATGTTGGAGCAGTTCTTTAAGAGCACGGGCAGTGATCTAACTTTGAACTTAAAGGAGAAAAACCCAAGAACTCTAGTCGAAGCAGCAGAAATGGCTGATCGACGGCTGTCGTTGATTCGGGGTTGCGGGTCCTCACTGAAGTACGATGTAAGTGCTAAGGACCGTTATCCTCCCCCTCCCCGTAACAATGACACATTTAAACAGAAGAGCCATGAAACTAAAACTGAATCCAAACCTTACACCACACCGTATGTGAAAAGTCAGGGGCCTTTTACATCACAGTATAAGCCGAAACCGAAATTTATGTGTTTTAGTTGCCACCAGGAGGGTCATAAGGCAAATGAGTGCCCTAGTCGACCTCCTCCGGCAGCCGTGTCTTTTGCTCACGGCATTGGAGTGTTCAAGAGGACATTGGAGTGTTCAAGAGGACATCGGAGTTTGTTAGAGGCATTTCTTCCGAGGTAAATACACCGCCAGTGCAGAAGGATCCGGAAGGCTTATTCCCTGTCCGTGATGCCTTTAGTGACCACAGGGGACTCGGTTGTGTGGAGTGGGGGGGTAGAAGACATGAGGTGAGAATTTTGCGTGACACTGGGGCATCGCAAACACTGTTGAGAAATTTCACTGGTAAACCTGTCAATACGGCGCGGGTGGTTGTGGTTCAGGGAGTTAATGCGACAAGGTCATACCCGCTTGTAAGAATGAAGGTGGAAGTTGATGGTGTGACTCGTGACCTGGATGTAGGAATTGTGGAGAAGTTACCTGTTGGGGGTGTCGACCTCCTTCTTGGCAACGACTTTGCGGGGCCTACTTCTGAGGCTCCACCCTTGGTCGTTGCCGAGAAGCCGGCCGACGTGAGTAGGGAGGAGCAGGAGTGGGTTGAGAAGTGTCCGGTGCAGCCTATGGCGTGTGTTGTCACCGGAGATCCTGCATCCAGGGAGTCACATTCTGGTCAGCAATCTTTAGATCAGCGGAGGAAGGGTACCGAGAAGGGGTTGAAAGTTGATGCGGTTGAGAGTTTAGTGTCAACGGACCTTCTCGGGGACTCAGTATTAGGACCAAATATCGAGTCTGAAGAAGACCCAGTAACTGTTGTGGAAAAGGCAGAGGATGGGCTTAAAAAGACGAAAGAGTTGAAGGAGGACAGTGATGCACAGTCGGGAGATGTGGCAACAAGGTACCCTGATGCGTACCCTATGAGAAATGGGTCGGCGAAGACGGTGGTCCGAAGCTTGCTAGTGTATTTTTCCCGGTATGGTTACCCGCAGGGGATTCAGTCAGTCCAGGGACCCAACTTCACTTCTAGCCTCTTTGTTCAAGCAATGCCGCAGCATGGGATTGTTGGGGTTGTGTCATCTGCGTATCATCCGGAGAGCCAGGGTGTGTTAGAGCGATGGCACTCAGCCTTGAAATCTGTGCTTCGTTGTTGTTGCTTTGAGAGTGGGAGGGATTGGGATCTTGGCCTGCCATGTGTTTTGTTTGCTGTGTGGGAGGTACCTGGGGAGAGTTTGGGATTCAGCCCTAATGAGCTCGTCTTTGGACACCGTGTCAGAGGGCCTCTCCATATGGTTGAAGAAGTATGGGAGGGCGCAGAAAAACCTTAGTTCTATGCTCAAGTGTGTCCTCAACAGTCGAGAACGGATGTTGCGCAGTCTGGAGTTGGCTGGCCGTAATTTGACTAGCTCTCAGGCCCTCAGGAAGGACAGGTACGACCTCAAGGTTGAACTCAGGGAGTTTCACGTGGGTCAGGAGGTGTTGATTCTACTGCCCCTTGTAGGTCACCCCTTATCCGCGAAGTACGCTGGTCCTTATAGGGTGGTGGAGGAGCTATCGGACCTGGTTTACTTGGTAGCCACTCCAGACAGACGGAAGCGCAATCAATTATGTCATGTTAATCCCATGAAGGAGTATGGGAGGCACCCCCCTGAGCCTCTCACTGTGCCTGTGATGACGTTTAGCAGTCAAGGTGAGAAGGAGAACGGGACAGTCAAGCTCAGGTGGAGGATAACTGGAAGGATAAGAAGTTCAAATGGGCGCCTGAGTGTGAGAAGGTGTTTAGAGAAGTAAAACACCTGTTGTGCACTCACCCGATCCTCAGGGCCCCTGACTTTAGCCTACCTTTCCAACTAGCAACGGAGGCTAGTGGTGTGGGGGCTGGTGCCGTCCTTGTGGAAAAGGACGATGATGGGCTGGAGCATCCTGTTAGTTTCTGCTCGGAGAAGTACAATTCGGCTCAGGGGAGCTGCTCTGTTGTCGAGGAGGAGCTGCTAGCGGTTGTGCTTGCGCTGGGGCATTTCGAGGTCTATGTTCCAGCCTATGGTCCGGTCGTTGTAGTTTACCCAGATCATCACCCTCTCAAGTTCTTGGACCAGTTTCACAATCGGAATATGAGGCTGACCAGGTGGTCACTAAGGTTATTGGTATATAACCTGGACATACGCCATATTGCCGGTTGTGACAACGTGGTTGCAGATGGTCGTTCAAGGGTATATGATCCTGGGTAGATCGACACATGGGTACCCTCCTGCTTTAGTTTGAATAGTATTTTGCGCTTGGTGCTTGTTGGCTCGCGGTTGTAGCCCAGCGTATTGGGTCGTAAAGCAGGAGTTGAGCGTTTGGTATAGAAGAAAAAACTAGGCTTGCCCCTATAGTGCAGCCGAAATAAACAAATTATAAACATAAAAAATCAAATAAAAACTCTTTCTTTGATAGTTGATTTTTTTTTAGTATGTTATAGCAGTAATTCTGAGTTGCACTCCTCTCAGAATGCTGGGCTAGAGAAGCTCGCTCTTGAGGAGCATAACTACATATAATTTAACCTATGGTGTTGGGGAGGGTTATAATTTTGATTTTTTTTTTTTTTGAAGCACTGTGCCAGATATTTTACTGCCGCTGGGTGATGGGAAGTGGAGATATAGCATGGGTTATAACCATCAGATTTTTGTGAGCCTTGGGGCCTCTGAGAAAAATCTTGGGGGGGGTGTGACGTTAACCACTCCGTTAGAACCGCATGGCTTGTCCTACAGTGACTCACTAGGATCGCCAGGGCAGTGGATGGGGCTACAGTTTATGTATTAGTGTGCTTTATTTCATATGAAAGCTTGTGCCATGGGCAGTCCAGAAAGGCGCTTTGTTTTCACCCATGTCAAGGCTTTATATATTTAATTGTAAAGTATATGTTTTATCATTAACTAGTAATGATGGGATCTGGGAGAGAGAGAGAGAGTAGAACAGAGTGAGAGGGAGCGCGCAGTGTTTTTGCCCCGCTCGATGACGTCACGGCTGGCTGCCTCGTGGGGGTTGGTGGAGAGAGGTCCTTACCATGCTGCTAGCTCCCTTGCTAGTGGCTAGAGGACTTGTAACCGCTTTTTTCCCACGCGGCTCGAGCTAGTGCGAGTATATATACAGTTCTTCGCCACTCTCTCCCTCAGATCTGGTTTCTAGAACGCATCCATCTTTTTCCCTTGCTACCTGTCCTCCGGCCCGCACCTGAGAATCTTTTCCTCTGCCTACCTCTCTCTTTTTTCATATCTTTCACCACCTTTTTATTAACATTATATCCCCTCTGGTTAACTCTGCAAAATCAGCTTAATGCTGGCCAGTTGTATTGTGTGTTAAGGTCTGATATAACCCATGTATGTTAGTTGTTAAGATAAGTTGATCACGAAGCATTGGTTGGCATTCATATTGTTTAGTACTGCTTCCTTTAATTATTAGTGTTCTGCTGGATTAGATAATGCTAGACTAGGAGTCTGATATTATAAGGTATTGTTTCCTATGAGTGCTGGCTTTAGTTAAAAGCGGCACGACATACCTGAGAACTGGAGTTGATTGAGTAAATTCTAGTCTGTGTGCCATTGAGAGTAGAGCATGCACGAATGAGGCTTTTTGCCTATACCATTCTGCACTGTTCTAAGCTCGTTGTTTGTCTTTGAGGTACGCCAGGAGAACGCTTAATACTTCGGTAGTAAGGTTTCTCAAGAGAGCTACCCTTCCCTATAACGTAATATTTGACGCACAGACTTGAGATTTGCACTAGGCTATGCGGCATGCCATGCGCACCAGTATCTCGTATCATTGACTCTAGCTAGACTTTATCAGTCACAGTAGACATTAAGTATATTAAACCAATTACTCTTTTTATGTATACCCGTTTATGATTACACAAGCATTCCGCAGCCTAGTTTGATGTATTGAGACACAAACAACTTAGGCTCTTTTTGTTGATAGGAATACTGCATTGTCGTGGCGATTATTATTATTGTTGTAGTGTTTAGAATATTCTTGGCTCCGACGGCATTATATATTCTGCCTTTTTGTGTGCATAGCCTGCACGAGCATTGTTCCGCTGCCTGCCTTTTTGGGTTCCATTTCCGATACGAGCATCTTTATAGCATCTAACATTTAAAGAAGATTCCTTGTTAGTGTTGAAGGACTTTAGTGCACTTTATTTCATGCAGGAGTGCCTGACATTTATTGATTAAAGTAACGTAAGCTGTAACTTCTCTTACCACCTTACTTTGCATACCATGACCAAGCACCTTCGGTTATAGGTAGTAATAGGCTGTTTTCACATAACATTAAGCCTAGAGTAGACGCACATTTATTGAGAGTTTGATAGCCTATTATTGCATATAGAACTCTGTAGAGTATTTGTGTTCTTTGTTCACTGGGAATATACATCAGAGGTTGGATCTAGCGCTTTCCGTTGTAGCATTTATGCCATTACTAGTCCAATGAATAAGAGCCCTGATATATTTGAACCCCAATCGTAACAGCCAGGATGTAGTTGCTTCTCCTACTTCACCTGCTTCGGTGCCTATTCTTCCTTCACGGTCTCGTCCCACGGTGGCGGTCCCTCCCTCATCCGCCTCGGTGTCAAGCCGCCCTGTTATCTCTGCCCCGGGGATCCTTGCCCTGTTTCCCCCCGCGGCTCCTTCTGACCTCTTTTCACCCGGCCAGCCTTTCCACTCCCGTCGTCCTGCTCCTCCTCCTTCTTCTCTCCCTGACCTTCACTTACCGTCTCGCCACGGGGGTACCCCTCCTCTTGGCTCGGTGGGGTCTAGCGTGGTTTCGGGGTCCCCTTTCTCAGGGGCTGACGTGTCGCTGGAAGAGGGGGATGGTGCTGTTTCCCCCTCGGGCGTTCGTGTTCAGGGACGAGTCCCTCAGCAGCGACACAACCGTGGTCGCTCGCCTTCCTTGGGCCGCGACTCTGCTGGTTCGTGTCGTGGATCTCGCTCCCGCTCGCGCTCACCCCTGCGGGCCGACCATTCTGGGGGGGGGGGAGTCGCCTCTCTCGGATCGATTGTCGGCTATGCAGGGGTGGCTTGTGTCACGCATCGACGGGCGCTTGGAGTCGATGCAGGACTCCCTCTTATCGCGCTTCTTGGCGGTGACACACCCTCAGCGCCTCACCCTACCTACCCCTGCTACGGTCCCCCTCCCTTCTGCAGGCCTACGCTCTGGTCAGACTTCAGCCGCCGGGACATCCTTCAGGATGTTCAGTCCCTGGCTGTGTTGACGGGACTGTCCTCCTATGGGACGGGTTTGTGCGACGACGGTACGCCTGGCTTAGCCATCTTGCTCGATCACCCTCTCCCATTGGGGGCCTGGTTTGCTGAGGCCTTCGACTTCGCCGGCCGTTCCGTCACCGGCTCTCCTTCAGTCTCTCCCCCGGAGTCATCACTGCTTTTGCCTCCTCTTGTGTCTGTCGGCGGGTTGGACGGCGCGTTCTGGTCCTGGTTCAGCGCGCCCGTTCTTGAACTTTGTTCTATTGCAACCCCGTTCTTCTCTCACCCAGTTCAGTCCTCTGTCGACAGGGTTTTTCCCTTGCGGCGGTGGGTACCGAACTTCTTCTCGTCTTTTGGTTCCCTCCAGACTTCTGTTCACCACCTGCGGCTTATCGCGGCGTCTGCACCGGGCGCTCTTCACGAGGGTTTGGGCCGCGTTCGGCGGATCCCCCTTCGGCTCGCGGTGTCTTTGGTTCCCGAGCTGAAGGCGGTTTTGTGCGTGGCACCTCGGCAACGCCGGACGGTACGGTCCTCGTTCTGCCGGACAGCCCCCTTGGATATTCGTCGGGGTTTGTTGTACTCTACGCTCTCTCCGTCGGGGCTTTTTTGCGCGGGATGCTTGGGGCCAATACGCTTCTCTATCGGCGGACCCGCTTACGACACGCAACGACGCGCTGTGTCGCGAGCGGGGTCTTCTCAGTCCCGTCCTTCTGCCGGTCCTCTTCGGGGTGCTGCTGCAAGTGCTGCCGCCATGCACGGGCGCAGGACAGGGACGTTACAGGCCAGTGCGTCAGTTCCGCCTCGCCCTTCTGTTCTTGCCGGCCTTCCACTTCCTGCCGGCCTTCCACTTCCGGCCGCCCTTCACCGGGGTCAGCCCCGCGACGGCCAGGGGTTGGGGTGGCCCGCCCTTTTCGACGAAGTTGGGGGGGGGGGGGGTGGAGGAGGTCAACGTGGCGCTCATGCCCGCACGGACCGTACCGGGGGTACCTCCGCGTCAAAAACAATGTGTAGGTTCTCTGGGTCGGTCTCCTTGTTCTCCTTCTCGCCTGGCCGCCCGGGTCGCTCCCCTCCTCTCGGGAGCTCCCACGGGTTGTTTTCGCCCTTGCGCCCCTCGGTGGCCGCGAGGGACGTTGGGGGCGGCGGATTGCGCGGAGGGGTCTCCCCTGGAGGTGGACGTCCAGACCCCCACTCCGCTCTTGTCACCGACGCCGGCCCATCTCTTCAGAGGTGGCCCACGTGTTCACATCCATGCACGAGCAGGGTATCGTCGAGGGAGTTGACCGCCGGTCACCCGGTTTTCCTCTCCCGTGTATTTCTGGTACCGAAGTAGGACTGCGACGCGATGCGCCCGGTGGTGGCTCTGTCGGCCCTCACCGGGCGCATCGTGCACACACAGTTTCGGATGCTGCCGGTACCCCAGGTACGCCTGGCCCTGAGCCCTCTGTCGTGGGTAGTGTCGCTGGCCCTCCAGGATGCGTCTTGGCTCGTTCCTCTCCATCCTCGATTCCAGCGATTCTTGGCCGTTCGGACTTTCGATCGTGTGTTCCTGTTCGCCGGCCCTCCCTTCGGTCTCCACATCGCGCCGTGGACCTTCTCCGCACTGGTGGGACAGGCTCTGGGTCCTCTCCTTAGGAGCGAGCTCCAGCTCCTGTTTTCCTTGGCCGATTGGTTGATAGTTTCCGAAGCCCTCGGACTGTGCGTACGCGACGCCCTCATAGTCGTTCGCCACGTCGCACAGTTGGGGTTCCCCATCGATGTTCCCAAGTCACGCTTGACCCCGTCGCGTGTCGTGCCATGGGTCGGTCTCGCATGGGTTTTGTCCGGCGCTACGGTGACCCAGGGTCTGCCAGACGCGGTGCACCTTCGGCGGAAGGTCTTCGCTGTGTTGCAGTCGGTCTCCCTCCCGGGGTGGCTCTGGGACTCGTTAGTGGGTTCGCTGCATTGGGCCGCTCTGCCCATTCCCTTAGGAAGCCTCAGGCTACGCCGCCTCCTCCTCATGGGCCCCGAGGTGTTTCCGTTGACCCCTATGGTTCGTCTGCTGCCGCTCCCGCGTACCGTTCGCAGACGCTTCGGTCACTGGGTTGCTCGGGGCACGCTCTCTGCGGCTGTGCCCTGGACCGCCCCCCCGCCGACGATCTGGGTAGACACAGATGCGTCGAGCGAGGTAGGGTGAGGTTCCCAATCAAACCTGGGACGTCCACTTCCCGGCAGATGGGTGGGTCTCCCTCCCCTTACCCGTCTATGCCCTCGAACTGTTGGTTCCTTTGTTCTTCCTGAGGGACCACGCGCTGGCCCTTCGGGGTAAGTCGGTGGCCTTCGGGATGGACACTCAGACAGCTGTCCACTGTTTCCTAAAGCGGGGGTCCTCCAGGTCATTGACTCTCTTGGGGATCTCGGTGGAGTTGTTCTTCCTCACGAACTGACACGCCTTCTCCTTGCATGCCTCCTCCCTGCCCGGGACTGCCACCCTGTGGGCGGACGCCCTGTCGAAAGTACAGGGCGTTCTTGTAGAATGGGCAATGCAACGGACTGTGTTCGCGACCTCGCGGCTTCCTGGGGTGTTCCGGAGGTCGACTTGTTCGCGTCGGAGGTGCCGCGCCAGTTGCCTCAGTACCTATCCCTCCGGCCTCGCACTCCGGAGGGGGGTCCGGACGCTTTCATGGTAGACTGGAACAGGTGGCGGTCGATATACATATTTCCGCCACCAGACGCACTGTTTATGTGCAAAGTACTCGCGAGGCTGCGGCTGTACCGCGGCAGAGTCTGGCTACTCGCGCCTCTGTGGCCGGCACGGGCTTGGTACGCCCAGTTGACGCGGTGGTGCCCGAGTCCGGTCCCTCTACCTGTCTCCGACTTCCACTTGGGCTAGGTTGGGGACCTGCGGACCTCGTTGGCCTTCGCATCGTGAATGTTCATGAGGCACGGTGGCTCCCAGTCCATGGCCGGGACCTGACTGCCTTGCTGAAGCGTTCCTGGCCGCCTTCTCCTTGGGGGACTTACAGGTCCCGCTGGAGGTCTTTTACTAGGTGGATACAGGCCATTCGCCAGACAGTTGGCTCTCCTTCCCTCGTCCTGCACTCCTTGTTTCACCTCTTCCGTACACGTCACTTTCCCGTCGACGCTATACGTAACCACTTGTCTGCCGTCCGGGGGGTCTTTGAGTCCGTCGCTGGGAGACTCTTAAGAGTCAGAGAAAAAAAAATCAACTTTTGACATAAATTTTTATTTTTTTATTTTTTGGCCCCTGGGCCATGCAAAATCTCAGTCCTCTACCTCCCCTCCTTCCCCACTTTCCTCCTCTCCTTCAGTTATCACCTATTTTCCCTGTTATTCCCTTATTCTGAGGTATATTTTCGTGCTAACATTAGAAATCTGGTTGCAGGGTGTGGTCATCACTGATAGCAAGCGAATGCAAGAGAGAGAGAAAGAATATCGATCGACTGTGTCTCAGTGGCTATCTATCTATCTATCTATTGCCTGACGCCGTGATCCCCGAAGGGGTGGCCACGAACGAACCGCCCCCATGCACCTCTGTCCCCAGTCAGTCGACGCCCCTCCCCCCAACCAGCACCGCCTTCATTCATGTAGTTCCTCACTCCATCCTTCCTTGTCTCAGTGGCCTTGGGGGAAATTGGCGGGAAAGCAGCTTGCCTCACCCATACATTATACAACTCGCGGGCTATATCTCCAAACGCTATATCACCATCCAAACGCTGTTTTCACTCGTTTTATTGTTGTTTCAGGTTAATACCTTTATAATCAACCCATAATAGGCGCATATGGATAAGTATTAATGGTACAATGAATATTTTAGTGACGGAAACACCTCAAATACATGCGCACAGGGAGAGGTGTCTAATTACCCCCATGCGCACTTCAGAGGTTAACTATCAAAACTATTCTGCCACAGTGGAATCTATGCGAGTATATTATAAGGATTCCATAGAGCTTCACTTTCCCTAATAAGTTATGTATAATAACGCTGCGAGTCTTTTCAAAAAAATTACCAAAAAAAAAAAAAAAAAAAAAATGTTTTTTTTTTTTTTTTTTTAGGCCTAACCTAACCAAAAAACCGGTTCAATGTTATTTTAATACCACAAATTTTGTTGATATATTTGAAGATAAATATTGAATCTATATGCTCTAAAGATCATAAGAAATTTTGTTTTAATCCTCGGCAAAACCTAATAAAAAAGTATGGTACTAAAATGTCTTTTTCGTAAGAAGGTTGTCAATACGGTACTTTCAGTCATCGATAGCTCTAAAGATCATATGAAAATGTGTTAAACCCTCGGAAAGACCTAATATAAAAGTATGGTACAGTACTAAAATTTAATTTTCGTAACAAGGTACTTTCCCGTTATCAATGTACAATCAATCTGAAAATTGCAGAGTAAACACCATAGACTTCATCGACTTTTCTTTCACCTTCATATAATCGACAGCCATTTTTTTTTTTTTTTTTTTTTTATTAAGGGAGCACTCAACCAGCGGGGGTGTGGGGGCGGCAGCCCACACCCATAATACTAGGTTAGGTTAGGTAAGGTTGTTAGGTTAGGCTAATGTCTTTTCAAATCACTATTGGGGGGTGTGTCTCAACATCGATCGATAGGCCTAATGGGGAAAATAGGTTTTCCCGAGATTTCTAATTAGTCAATATACAGGAGACGCAACGATATAGGTAGCACATTTCTAATGGTAGTTTTGGGTTCCTATCATCATATGCTTCATTTCTAGGCTATATACTTTTTATTCCCGGGAAAAAAAAAAAATCTTTGGATTTTTCATTTTTTTTTCTTGCGAGTTTGTTTTCATTAACCTAACCAAAAAACCTAACCTAACCTAACCTAATAGCCCCCAAATACATTTAGGTTAGGTTAGGTTAATAAAAAAAAAAAAAAAAAAAAAAATCCAATAAAAAAAAAAAAAAAAAAAAAAAAAAAAAAAATTGTTTTTTTTTCCCCGGGGATAAAAAGTATTAGTCCAGATGCCAAATGGCCATTTCCAGTCAAAGCGTGTTGTGACGTCATTATGATGTTTTTTGGTGGATTCATCATCTCTGAGCTATTCTGAATCAGAATCAGCCGGGTGACAGACTGGCACCCTTGAGGAATTTGTAGTCGAGGGAGAAAACAAAATGGCCGCCCCGATCTCTGATAAATTCTGTTTCGGGCAATATCTTCATTTCTAATGCACTTACAAACGTAATTTTGATGTCTACTATTATGTTTTCAGGGTCAAGGAATCCATTGATGATAGTATTAAAGGTGTACACATAACACTTGAATCATACTTTCAGGATGGCATCCACTGATAGCCAAAATCGCTAGTTTTGCCCATTATTTGGTGATTGTGTATATGTAAAGTAACAATCTTTTCTTTTCTTTTCAGATGTGTATGATACCAGTTAGTCATGGCTTCTTCTGAAGAGAGTTCATCCTGCTTCTTTAACCCCTTAAGCGCGATGGGCCTCGTGGAAGGCTTCCTATAGGGAAAGCGATAGGCCTCACAGAAGCAAGACCATAAAAAAAGCCTTCCAAAAAAAAAAAGGGCCTATCAAAACAAAGGAATTTGTCTCTAGGTGAGATAATTCCCCTCCAGAACTCATCCATGTGTTTCTCACCCTCCCCTCCTTCCCCACCTTATTCCCCCCTCCTCAATTATCACCTATTTTTCCTCTTATTTTCATAATTTATCGGTTATTTTTCTCTCCCGCGACAATGTAGCACAAGTGGGTTGCATAAAAGATCGTTATGTAACACCCAGACACCGACCCACACCACCCCGCTCGCCTCAGTTGACTCACAGACAGGGAGAGGGGAGGGTTGCCTGTGGCTCTCTCTCGCCTGAGATTATGACCGGGTGGACAATATCTTTGTTTTTCACCACCCAAATGCTTTTCCAACTTATTTTAGCACTCTTGAAGGTTCATATATACATCATATATGTAAAATAAAAGCATACCGAAAACAAATAATGCTCTATATTGTAAATATAACGAATTCTGTCAGAATCCAAGGCTAGAAATGCTCAAATAACTACCCTAGCCCCTAGGTCTATATCGCGCTTGTCAGGTTAACTGCTCTAACACTTCCAAGAAGCTGTTAACTGCTGGAAGAACCAGAATAGAAACAATCACCAAAAGTAGTATACGTAGAGGGGATTTACTTCATAAAACGCTAGTGGATTCTCAGTCTATACTGTGTCACAAAACCTGTGTATCCACTTATACATCTGAACAACATATAAAGAGGCATGCAAAATTAGACAAGCATGAAGCTCCTCCTCTCAAAAAAACACGGCGTTGTGATGCAGGGGATTTCAAGTTAAAAAAACACTGTATCTTCTGTGGCCATCAATGTGAACAGCCTGATTCTCGAAATCCTTCTCGATGGAGGAAAGTGATACAATGCAGAACAGCCGATCGAGGAAAGAATCGCATTTCATTCAAGCAAAGTATTTTGACGGTTTGTGACAAGCGCGGTGATGTCCAAGCTGATGATGTACGTCTTCGAGTTCAAGGGGCGGTCTCTGATTTGCACGCTGCAGATGCACAATACCATCTTGATTGCTATAATTCTTTCATGTCACCAAGAGCTATAGAAGCAGCCACCAGAAGTGAAACTTCCTCTGCAGATACTGATTCAGCCTTCTTGGAGGTAGTCAAGGAGATGGAAAAAGATAGGAATTTTCTATGGAATTCGGTGGAACTTCATGCCATGTATATTTCTTATGGTGGTGATAAGCTGTCCAGGCACCATCTTGTAGAATGTGTGACAAATTATTTTGGATCAGAACTAGTAATGTTGTCGGGAAATGGGTTTGCTAGCTTACTAGTCTTCAAGGGTCATACGTCAAACATCTTGAGGGCAGTGGAGGACACAGAGGAAGACATACCAGAGGTAAAGCACATTGCAAAGTGTATCATTCAAGATACCAAAAAGTTTAAGTTTTCTGACAATACATACTCAACCCACATTTCAAATGACATGGCAGCAGAAGCAGTAAGTCCAACCCTGACAAACCTCTTGGCAGCAATTTCACCTAAATTACTTGATAGCAACCAAGCCCTTCTCATTGGAAACATTGTCACAAGTTGTCTCACCAATAAAGCAACAAGTCTTCAGATTGTTCTTGGGGTGTTACTCAGAGAGAAACTACTGATAGAGGAATGCCACGCCTTTGGCATTTATGCATCATATGACGAAATACTACGTTTTAAAGCATCAGTTGCACATGCTTCAGCCAACAATGCAGAGATGAGCGGATTATTCAACTGTAATAGTGGTTTAATTCAAGCAGTAGCAGACAATTATGATGCCAATGTGTGTTTCCCCAATGGACTTCGTTCCACTCATGCCCTTGCCCTCCTTTTGACACAAATGGCTGAAGATGTTACACCAGATATTGAAGAAAATTCTCCAGCAGTTCTGGTAATCAGAAGGTAATTCAAAAGGTGAAATGAAGGAACAAGTTAAACCACCAATTACTGTGCATAGGTATAATGGACCCAAAAAGCCAGACATGCCAGACAATTGTTGCAACCGTATAGTGCCACCATTGAAAGTGCCAGCATCTCAAACAGTGTCTCTCTCAAGAGCACAAGACATTGACCATCAGTTCTTAAGAGAAGTAATTGAATGTCCTGGGAGTACTCCTGAGTATAATGGGTTCAACGTTCTTCTTGCGCGAAACCAAGGACATTCCGCCAAACCTGCCACGAGAGCAATATACACCCCATTGATTGACATGACCCCTTCTGACCCGGACACCATTATGTCTGCTATGATGGAAGCCCAGTATCTCACCAACAAATGTGGACAAGAAATCACTGTGTTTACAAATGACCAACAATTGTATCGAGTGGCTGTAAATGTTACATGGGTCTATCCACAATTGTTCAAAAACTTTGTGCCTCGATTAGGAGGCATGCACTTCTTAATGAGTTTTATTGGAGCTGTAGGAAATCTTATGAGCAACACTGGCTTGACTGAGATCATGCAAACAACTTTTGGTGGTGTCCCAAAGATGCTTACGGGAAAGAAGTTTCCACAAAACATGAGAGCCTTGTGCATGGTCACTGAGGAACTTCTGAGATCAATTATTGTAAATACCAATGATTACAAAAAAATTCTGTCCATCCTCAATAACAAAGCAAGCCAGAGCAGAACAGCAAAATTGTGGATTGATAACTTGATCAAGCCAGTTCTCCTGATGATGGTTTTCGAAAGAGCTGAGAGGGAAGCTGACTGGCCTCTCCATCTGTGGGCAGTTGCAGAGATGATTCCCTACTTCTTTGCTGCCAGTCATTGTAATTATGCAGGTATGGTCTGTATTATCTTCGATCCATGGAGCGTCTGCCAGCCAATCTTCTTAAAGAGTTCATGAATGGTAAACACGTTATGCGTCACAACCCAGGCACATGGAATGCCATATGGTCGGATATGTTTATAGAGTCAACATTTATGAGATATAGCCATGAATCTGGCAGACTCACAGGATTAACTCTGAAACCATCGGCTGTCACAAGATGGGCTCTGAGCCTGCATATCTTTAGTCAGCTACGTGGTGATCTAATGGCAATGAAAGTCAAGCAAAAGAACAAGATCGTCACAACTCACAAAGAAGAGATGCCAGGAAGGATTGCAAGTGACTCATCTGATCGTCAGAAGATTCAAAATGCGCTAGCAAGTTATATCAATCCTCTGGCAACTGACACTCACCCACCTGGCCTCCTTAACATCGTCACAGGTCTTCATGCAACAGAGAAGGTAAACGTTGATGAATCTCTCAAGATTGGACGACAACAGATGATAGAATTTGAGTCTGGATGGCCAACAAGCTTCAACAAAACACTAACCAAAAAGGTAACTTTGATGCCTTCAACCAAAAAGACCATCAAGTTGAATGGAAAGCCTGTGTATGACATGGAATTGATATACACCCGAGTCATATGTCTCCAACAACACAGGGATATTGATATCAAGAAGTCCTCTCCTATGAACTATCCCCTGTGCCAGCATCCTTGTTTGATGAGGGTGGTGCAATGCGGGCTCAGTCAAAAGCAGTTTTAAAGAAGAAACTCCAAGTTGAGCAATCAAGTCGAACCCTAGGTGTTTCAGATGCTGTCATCATCGACGGATGTGCCATGTTATGGACTGTGCACTGGCTCACAAATGGTAACATTGAGGATTATGTGATGAACTTCATGAGGACCATCAAGTACCACCTTGAGTGTTGTGATGTGTATTTGATTTTCGACAGGTACATCAAAACTAGCACAAAACAAATGACAAGATCCAGTCGTGCAGGTCATGATGCAAGTCGAAAACATCAACAACCAGACCAAACTGGTTAGCACTGGAAAAGATCTTACACCAATACAAATATGGAACAATTCCACTATCCAGAGACAAGATTTGAAAACACTTCATGAGCAAGCGGATGTCATCATCGTCCATCACTTAGCTCAAATTGTATCAAATGTTAGTTGGGACTCATATATCAAAGTGATCAGTGATGATACAGATGTCTTTGTTCTGCTGATTCATTTCTACCTAAAAGAAAAGATGACAATGTTAGTATGGAGAATCCAAGTGCTGGGAGGGTGAACATAGATATTCGTGAAACTGCATTCAAACACAAACACATCACTAAATACCTGCCTGCTGTACATGTTCTGACTGGATGTGATACTGTGTCTTATTTGTTTGGAATTGGAAAAGCTACAGCCTTGAAGGTACTAATGGCTGGACATCACCCAGCCTTACTTGGTGAACTGGAAGCAAATGAAGAAAATATGATATGTGAGGCAACTACTTTCATTGCTGCATGTTATGGGTCAAAAGTGGAAGGTGATATGAACACACATAGGTATGCAATGTGGAAGTCTAAGATGGCCAACTCCAAGATTACCTCTGCTCCAAAAATGAAATAATTGCCTCCATCGCGTGAGGCCTTTATTCAGCATGTACATCGCGCTCATCATCAAGTCATGATATGGAATTCGGCTATTCAGGCACACCCTCCGAATTTGGATGTCATTCAGTATGGATGGCAAGAAGGTGAAGATGGTGCACTGTCTCCAACCACACTTCCAAATTATGTGCCTGCTGCACCTGTCAACATTCTGCAGCTGATCAAGTGTGGATGCACCAGCACCCAGCCATGTTCCACTGGCAGGTGTGGTTGTGTGGCAGCACAGATATCATGTTCAATGTTTTGCAATTGTAATGCTGGATCAGATTGTTGTAATGAACAGACGAAGGCAGTAGCTATGAACCAGGACGAAGATGACGAAGATTGAATATTGTGTAGAACATTGTTGAGAACGCGTGCTACAGTCGTGCCAATAGAGTTAATATTTGTTTGCCTCAAATGTGTACATTTCAAACCATATACTAGTTTTCTCAATTGATGTTTAAGTTGCGATGGACAGTCAGTTCTCCTGGAGGGTATTACGAATTCAATATTTTATTTGAAGGGATCAGAGGAACTGGAAAATAACAATTATTCATATATTAATGGTGACTATCTTGAAATTATGATACAAGAATTATTTGTACACCTTTAATATTATCATTAATGGATTCCTTGACCCTGAAAACATAATAATAGACATCAAAATTACGTTTGTAAGTGCCTTAGAAATGAAGATATTGCCCGAAACAGAATTTATCAGAGATCGGGGCGGCCATTTTGTTTTTTGCCTCTACTACAAATTCCTCAAGGGTGCCAGTCTGTCACCCGGCTGATTCTGATTCAGGATAGCTCAGAGATGATGAATCCACAAAAAACTTCATAATGACGTCACAACACGCTCTTTCACGATTCCGCTGGACTATATATAGAAATGAAGCATATGATGATAGGAACCCAAAACTACCATTAGAAATTTGCTACCTATATTGTTGCGTCTCCTGTATATTGACCTTCTAATTAATTACAAACACTATATAGGCCTATTGATGCAAATTACCTATTTTGTTTATAAAAAACACTCGGAAAATTTGTGGTATTAAAATAACATTTTTCCCAAAAACCTAACCTAAATGTATTTGGGGGCTATTAGGTTAGGTTAGGTTGGTTCAATGTTATTTTAATACCACAAATTTTATTGATATATTTGAAGATAAATATTGAATCTATATGCTCTAAAGATCATAAGAAAATTTGTTTTAAGTGCCTTAGAAATGAAGATATTGCCCGAAACAGAATTTATCAGAGATCGGGGCGGCCATTTTGTTTTTTGCCTCTACCCTCAGCAAAACCTAATAAAAAAAGTATGGTACTAACATTTATTTTTCGTAACAAGGTTGTCAATACGGTACTTCCAGTTATCGACAGCTCTAAAGATCATATGAAAATGTGTTAAACCCTCGGAAAAACCTAATATAAAAGTACAGTATGCTACTAAAATTTTAATTTTCGTAACAAGGTTGTCAATACGGTACTTTCCCGTTATCAATGTACAATCAAAGCTGAAGATTGCAGAGTAAACACCGTAGACTTCATCGACTTTTCTTTCACTTTCGTATAATCGACAGCCAATTTTTTATTTTTTTTTATTTACTAAGGGGTACTCAACCAGCAGGGGTGTGGGGCCGGCAGCCCCTACCCATAATACTAGGTTAGGTTAGGTAAGGTTGTTAGGTTAGGCTAATGTCTTTTCAAATCACTATCGGGGGCGTGTCTCAACATGGATCGATAGGCCTTATGGGGAAAATAGGTTTTCCCGAGATTTCTAATTAATTACAAACACTATATATTGATGCAAATGAACAATTTTGTTTATAAAAAACACTCGGAAAATTTGTGGTATTAAAATAACATTTTTCCGAAAAACTTTATATAAAAGTATGGTATGGAGTGAGGAAGTACATGAACGAAGGTGGTGCTGGTTGGGGGGAGGGGCGTCGACTGACTGGGGACAGAGGTGCATGGGGCGGTTCGTTCGTGGCCACCCCTTCGGGGATCACGGCGTCAGGCAATAGATAGATAGATAGATGGTACTAAAATTTCATTTTCGTAACAAGGTTGTCAATACGGTACTTTCCCATTATCAATGTACCATCAAAGCTGAAGATTGCAGAGTAAACACCGTAGACTTCATCGACTTTTCTTTTACCTTCGTATAATCGACAGCCAATTTGTTTTTTTTTATTTACTAAGGGATTAGTACTCAACCAGCGGGGGTGTGGGGGCAGCAGCCCCCACCCATAATACTAGGTTAGGTTAGGTAAGGTTGTTAGGTTAGGCTAATGTCTTTTCAAATCACTATCGGGGGCGTGTCTCAACATGGATCGATAGGCCTAATGGGGAAAATAGGTTTTCCCGAGATTTCTAATTAATTACAAACACTACATATTGATGTAAATGAACAAATTTTGTTATAAAAAACACTCGGAATATTTGTGGTATTAAAATAACATTTGGTAAGATCCTATGTAGCGGTAGTCACCGTATTTTGTTTGTCCATTAACTAAGGATCCTTATTTATATCCTCATATCTCTTAGTTATTTTCTTCACTTACCTCAACAATACTAAACCGCGATAGCTGGGGAGGGTATGAAATATATCAGGGAAAGAGAGGGGTTGAAACACGGAGATTAACTAGAATATAGCCATCTTGATTAACCAAGCCAAGACGTTGTGTATCCTTGCTTGTGATTGGTTGTTGATTATCGTGACGTCATCAGCCAAGGCGGGCCTCAGCGATGACGTCATTCCAGCCCTCGGCCAACATGTCGTCATTATACCCGCTTAATCTTACACCCGGTTAATTTAACATCAGCGGTGTATATGTTTCACACAACGTGTATTATAATGTCATTAGTGCACTGTGTAATTTGCGTCTTGATATTCAAACCGTTTCTATTTATCAATACTAATTAGTATCCCCCACCCCTGTATTTGCCTCGTGAACGGTAAGGTTAATTTGCGAGAGCGGTATCGTCCCAAGATGAAGTGATATATTTGTAATTATAGGGAATAGGCTCGCACCCTTATTTGTTATGTTTTTTCCTCCAGATTTTGAAAAATGAGTGTAGGCCCTATTCATGGTCTTAGTTATAATGCCAATGTTGGATACACGATGGGTTGAGGGGGGGCTTTGCCCCCCCCTCACCCCTCCATGAATTATTGAAATCGTCATCTATGTTGCCAGCAGGGGGTAAATATTGATTACACTGCATCAAGAAGGCGTTTGTAAACTGTGACTGTCCGAAAGAGCTCTGAGATTTATTAGACTGGGCGTTTTTCCGCTCAATATTAAGGAGACGGACCACAGCTATTTTCAATTATTGTATTTTTGTGGATTTGTTATTTATATGATTTATTAGGTTTCTATAGGCCTATTACAATTTGTTCATGCAAATTAAGGAACATATCCAGGAACCTGGCCAACTTTTATTTTGTGAGTTTTTTGGGGGGGTTTTTGCTATTTTTCATCATTATACAGTGGTTGTCATTAATTAGAATCTCCGGAAAAAAAGTTGTCCCCATTATCCAACAATCTTAAGACACGGCCCCCGATAGTGGGGATGGCTATGAAGTACAGGGAAATTGAGGGGTAAAAGACGAAAATAAGGGGTAATATTAGCGTAACCTAACAACCTTACCTAACCTAACCTAGTATATTAGGTGGGGGCTGCCGCCCCCACACCCCCGCTGGTTTGGTATTTAGCATAATTCATAAAAGATTGACGGTCGGCAAAAGAGTTAATTATAAGCCACACACCAAGTAATGAAATAAATTATGAGCCGGGTCTCATAGGCTGAACAGCCTCCTACCCGGGTATCTTCTGTGAGTATCTGTGAGTATAAGAGTGAGAGAACTCTATTTCTTATTCCTAA
>CM064521.1:49102273-49240846 GCA_032716605.1 Paralithodes platypus
AAAGAAAATGTCTAGAGTCTACTCCTTATCTTGCTCTATGAGAGGTTGTACATTAACCAAAACTACCACCGAAGGTGAAAAAAGCATAGAAGAAAAGAAAAAGGGGTTTACCTTAGTTACCGCTTAAGGCCCATCCCGTGTTCCGTCAGGTGCAGATCCCTGTCGAACGTGCGCAAGAGCGACCCTCTCTTGTCATCATTTTTTCACGCGCTCCATTGAATGAAGTCGCTTTTGTTGTGCTCCTTTAATTCACCCTGTTTAGGTTCGTTTCGGCTTATCTGGCCTTCTTTTTTGTTAGACAGAGGTTACGTGATCTAGGGCACACGTAAATGGGCTCCTAAGTGTGTATAATGGAGACGCGTGTGGAAATAGCCTACCCGAAGGTACGGGGGCGCCTGGCGTTCCTCGTATAATTTTTCATTCTTTTCCTCTTCTCATATTCTTTTTTCCTGTTAGTCTGGGCATAGTTTAGCTTTTAGCTTAATTTAGCCTAGCTAGTTTTCTCATTCAGGACTTGCTATGCCCCTATGAGTTTTCATTTTTTCATAGCCTAGGTGTACCGTTGGTAAACAATCTGAGATTTCGTTGGTGGCGGTGCTGTTTGTAGAGTTTGTGTCGGCCGCATTATTAGCGTTATTCCCGAGTCCCCCCTTTCGAGTCCTTCACTGTGTCTCAAGGGCCTGGGCGACAGGTGGTTCGTGATACTCCAGGGGTACCCCACGGGGGCCCCTCTTTCACACCACAGGGTTTTTCGCCCCTGACACATTCTCTGCTCACGGCTAGGCCACCCTTTTTCTCACCAGTTTCATTTCCTGGCTTTTGTTTTCTCTTCCTGTTTCACCTCCATCCTTTCATAGTCTTTTGCCCAATCCAGGGGTACCTCACGGGGGCCCCTGTTTGTGCGAAACCACCCTCCCTGCCACTTCTCCTCATGGGCTTTGCTCTATCTCTGTGGGTTGGGTGGTTCCTGGGGGATGTGCCTCCTCTCCCCTGGTGTGTCTTCCTTGCCTCTCCCTTTACCGGTTGAGTCAGGATAAATTCAAGGAAGACACTGCTCAGCTTGATGTCCATCATTGCTTGGAGTTCATAAGGAGATGACGCATTTTTTGTGGCCTTTTTTGGTATTCCCTAGACGCTCCTCTCGCTTTTTTCGGCGCCGGACCATCTCGGCCGGTCCCCCAAAATTTGGGGGGGCTTGATTCGGTCCTCTGGGACATTTCGGCCCCCCGCAAATTTGCGGAGATCGTTGGGGGGTCCCGCAAAATTGCGGGAGGGTGGTGTCGGTACGGTTATGCCTCCATTGGCCCGCAAATTTGCGGTAATAGTTGGCTTTCACTATTGACTTTTTTTATGTCATCTTGTTGCCTGATACTATATTGGTGTATGCACTTTACTGGTGTTATAGGCCCTGCATGTAAGATGTTGAGTGGTGGTTAACACTTTCTCCATCTTTGCAGGTTCTGCTAGTGCTCTTCCGCCTCGGCCGCCCTCCTCACCTACCTCTGTGCTCCCAGTTTAGGGTGAGTACGGATACCTGTTTGCATGTGTGTTCCTGTTTCCCCATGCTCCTTCCCTGGTTCTTCTTGGACATTCTCTCCACTTACTCCTTCGACGTGCTGATTATGGTGTGTGTTCTTCTAGTGCAGGTAGGCTGCCTTGCTTTCGCCTTGGTTGTCGCTCCCTGTGCTTGGAGAGCCACAAGTCCTGCTTGCGCCACTCGCTCTGTGTGTCCTCTACGGCCTACCTCCCTGCTCTGTGTGGCACGTGTCTGGCCCTGGTGGATGTGCTGCACCTTGGCCCTGGTTCCTCGGCGGTGGCTGTGGCCTCTGCTTCCCTTCCGTCGGTGTGGACGATGGTCTCCCGCCACATTAGGACTGTGGACCACCGTTCCCCGGCCTTTGTTGCCGACCGGATCCGCGTCGCCCTGGGTATCCCTGACCCGACTGAAGGCCATTCACCTGGCCCTCTCCCTGCTCGGGCCCTCTCCCCTGGGTCCCGCAGCCGGTCGTCCCATCGTCGGGGGGTTCCCCAGCTCCGTCCACGCTCTCGCTCGCCTCGTCGTCCGTCCTCTACTGCCCCTCGTCGTCCTCCTGATCGCCTTGACGACACCCATCGCCCTCGTCATGGTTCTCGCCCTGGGGCCGGGGTTAGCGGCTCTGCCCCTGTGCGCCCTCCCCTGGCCTCTACGGATAGGGGCTCTACTCCCTTCCGCCCGCTTACCCAGCTCAGACGACTTCCTCTTACGTTGTCCTCTCCGCGCGTGGTTGTTCATGCTGTAGCTGGCCCTCTGCTCCCTCCTCCTACACTGTCCAGGAGGGTCCGCCTGGATGTCGTTGCTTCTACTTCACCTGCTTCAGTGCCTATTCTTCCTTCACGGTCTCGTCCCACGGAGGAGGTCCCTCCCTCCTCCTCCTCGGTGTCGGGCCGCCCTGTTCTCTCAGCCCCGGGGATCCTTGCTCTGTTTCCCCCCGCGGCTCCTTCTGGCCTCCTTTCACCCGGACAGCCTTCCCACTCCCGTCGTCCTGCTCCTCCTCATTCTTCTCTTCCTGACCTTCCCTTACCGTCTCGCCAGGGGGGTACCCCTCCTCTTGCCTCGGTGGGCTTTCACGAGGTTTCGGGGTCCCCTTTCTCAGGGGCTGACGTGTCGCTGGAAGAGGGGGATGGTGCGGTTTCCCCCTCGGCCGTTCATGATCGGGGACGAGTCCCTCAACGGCGACACAACCGTCGTCGCTCGCCTTCCTTGGGCCGCGACGCTGCTGGTTCGTGTCGTGGGTCTCGCTCTCGCTCCCGCTCACGCTCGCCCCTGCGGGCCGACCAATCTGGGGGGGGGGGGGAAGTCGCCTCTCTCGGATCGATTGTCGGCTATGCAGGGCTGGGTTGTGTCACGCTTCGACGGGTGCTTGGAGTCGATGGAAGACTCCCTCTTCTCGCGCTTCTTGGCAATGACTCACCCTCAGCGCCTCACCCTACCTTATCGACCGGTATCCTTAACGAGTGTTATATGCAAGCTTTGTGAAAAGATTATTAGAAAAAGATGGGTGGGTATGTTGGAGGAGAGGGAAATAATTTCAAGCAAGCAGTTCGGGTTCAGAAAAGGTCATTCGTGTACCACAAATTTGTTGAGTTACTATGATAGGGAAATTGACATTGTACAAGGGAGGGAGGGGTGGGTAGATTGTATCTACTTAGATTTCAAGAAGGCATTTGATAAGGTGCCTCATAAGAGATTGTTGTGGAAGCTCAAGACTGTGGGGCGGGTTGAGGGAGATTATTAAAAGTGGATGGAAACTATTTAATTGGGAGGGAAATGCGAACAGTAATAAAAGGAAAGTTCTCCTCGTGGAAAAGGGTAAAAAGCGGAGTGCCTCAAGGATCGGTGTTGGCCCCAATCATGTTTTTGGTTTTCATCAACGACCTTCAAATGGGAATAGGCTCATAGATATCTATGTTTGCTGATGATGCAAAATTAATGAAGCATATTACAAGTAGAGTAAGTTGTGAAGAATTACAGAGAGATCTAGATAAGTTATATGAGTGGAGTCAAACTTGGAAAATGGAATTCAACACGAGTAAGTGTCAGGTTCTTGAGATGGGAAAAAAGTAAATATAGACCTTCTTGGGATATAAATAATGGAGATGAAATAATTAGTAAAGCTGTGAAAGCAAAAGACCTAGGGGTAGTTGTGGCAGACAGCTTGTCACCTGAACAGCATATAAATAAAATAACTGGTGAAACCTATGCAGTGTTGACTAAACATGAGAATAGCTCTGATATTAGATGAAGAGATGTTTAGCAAAAATAATAGGGACAATAATACGACCAAGACTGGGAGTATGCAGCAGTGGTGTGGTCTCCACACCTTATAAAACATAATAAAAAAACTGGAAAGAGTCCAGAGAGTCGCCACTAAGATGATAGCTAGCCTTAGAGACCTACCTTATGAGGAGAGATTGGAGAGGCTAAAGCTGCCAACGCTGAGGGAGAGGAGAGAGAGAGGTGACATGATCATGAGGTTTAAGTGTGTGAAAGGTTTGAGAGATCGACAAGGGAGATTTTGTGGTGAGGGACGAGGGAAGAACCAGGGGTCATGATTGTAAGTTGAGGAAAGTTATATGTAAGTCTGATGTAAGAAAGTTCAGCTTCCCGTATAGAAGCATTGAGTGTTGGAATAAGTTGGATGGGGAGGTGGTGGGAGCAAGAAATATCCAAACTTTTAAAGCAAAATTGGATAAATGTAGAGAGAGAGACAGGACAACACGAGCTTAGGCTCAAATCCTGTATACTACAATTAGGTGAGTACAATTAGGTGAGTACACCTGCTACGGTCCCCCTCCCTTCTGCAGGCCTACGCTCTGGTCAAACTTCAGCCGCCCTGACATCCTTCCGGCTGTTCAGTCCCTGGCTGTGTTGACGGGTCTGTCCTCCTATGGGACAGGTTTGTGCGACGCCGGTACGCCTGGCTTAGCCATCATGCTCGGTCACCCTCTCCCATTGGAGGCCTGGTTTGCTGAGGCCTTTGACTTCCCACACCGATCCGTCGACGGCTCTCCTTCAGTCCCTCCCCAGGAGTCTTCACTGATATTGCCTCCTCTTGTGTCTGTCGGCGGGTTGGACGGCGCGTTCTGGTCTTGGATGAGCGCGCCCGTTCTTGAACTTTGTTCTATTGCTACCCCGTTCTTCTCTCACCCGGATCAGCCCTCTGTCGCCAAGGTTTTTCCCTTGCGACAGTGGGTGACGGACTTATTGTCTTGTCTTTAGGTTCCCTCCAGACGTCTGTTCACCACCTGCGGCTTTTCGAGGCGTCTGCGCCAGGCGATCTTCGCGAGGGTTTGGACCGCGTTCAGCGGGTCCACCTTCGGCTCGCGGTGTCTTTGGTTCCCGAGCTGAAGGCGGTTTTTGTGCGCGGCAACTCGGCGACGCCCGACGGTACGGTCCTCGTTCTGCCGGCCGGCCCCCTTGGATATTCGTCAGGGTTTGTTGTACTCTGCGCTATATACGTCGTTTTTTTTTTTAAGCAGGGTGCTTGGGAATGCTACGCTTCTTCTCTGTCGGCGGCCCCCTGCTTCCGACACGCGACGACGCGCTGTGTCGTTGCGGACCCTGCTTACGTCACACACCGACGCGCTGTGTCGCGCGCGGGGTCTTCTCAGTCCCGTCCTTCTGCCGGTCCTCTTCGGGGTGCTGCTGCAAGTGCTGCCGCCTTGCACGGGCGCAGGACTGGGACGTTGCAGGCCAGTGCGTCGGTTCCGCCTCGCACTTCTGTTCTTGCCCCTTTCATCCCCGCCGTGTCGGGGCTGGCCGGCCTTCCACTTCCGGCCGCCCTTCGACGGGGTCAGCCCCGCGCCGGCCTGGGGTTGGGGTGGCCCGCGCTTTTCGACGAGGTTGGGGGGGGGGGGGTAGAGAAGGTCAACGTGGCGCTCATGCCCGCACAGCCCGTACCGGGGGTACCTCCACGTCAACACAATGTGTAGTTCTCTGGGTCGGCCTCCTTGTTCTCCTTCTCGCCTGGCCGACCGGGTCGCTCCCCTCCTCTCGGGTGCTCCCTCGGGTTGTTTTCGCCCTTGCGCTCCTCGGTAGCCGCGAGGGACGTTGGGGGCGGCGGGTTGCGCGGAGGGGTCTCACCTGGAGGTGGACGTCCAGACCCCCACTCTGCTCTTGTCACCGACGCCGGCCCATCTCTTCAGAGGTGGCCCACGTGTTCACTTCCATGCCCGAGCTGGGTAGCGTCGAGGGAGTTGACCGCCGGTCACCCGGTTTTCATCTCCCGTGTCTTTCTGGTACCGTCGACGACCTGCGACGCGATGCGACCGGTGGTGGATCTGTCGGCCCTCAATGGGCACATCGTGCACACGCGGTTTCGGATGCTGCCGGTATCCCTGGTACGCCTGGCCCTGTGCCCTCTGTCGTGGGTAGTGTCGCTGGCCCTCCAGGATGCGTCTTGGCTCGTTCCTCTCCATCCTCGCTTCCAGCGATTCTTGGCCGTTCGGCCTTCCGATCGTGTGTTCCTGTTCGACGGCCTTCCCTTCGGTCTCCACATCGCGCCGCGGTTCTTCTCCGCACTGGTGGGGCAGGCTCTGGGTCCTCTCCTCAGGCGCGGGCTCCAGATCCTGTTTTCCTTGGCCGATTGGTTGGTAGTTTCCGAAGCCCTAGGACTGTGCGTTGGCGACGCCCTCCCAGTCGTTCGCAACATCGCACGGTTCGGGTTCCCCTTCGCTGTTCCCAAGTCACGCTTGACCCCGTTGCGTGTCGTGCCATGGGTCGGTCTCGCATGGGTTTTGTCCGGCGCTACGGTGACCCGGGGTCTGCCGACCGCGGTGCACCTTCGGTGGAAGGTCTTCGCCATGTTGCACTCGGTCTCCCTCCCGGGGTGGCTCTGGGACTCGTTCGTGGGTTAGCTGCATTGGGCCGCTCTGCCCCTTCCCTTCGGGAGCCTCTAGCTACGCCGCCTCCTCCTCATGGGCACCGCGGTGTTTCCGTTGCCCCTATGGATCGGCTCCTGCCGCTCCCGCGTACCGTTCGCAGACGCTTCGGTTGCTCAGGGCTCGCTCTCTGCGGCTGTGCCCTGGACCGCCCCCAAGCCGACGGTCTGGGTAGCCACAGATACGTCGAGCGAGGTTGGGTGAGGTTCCTGATCGAACCTGGGACGTCCACTTCCCGGCAGATGGGTGGGTCTCCCTCCACTTACCCGTCTATGCCCTCGGACTGTTGGTTCCTTTGTTCTTCCTGCGGGACCACGCGCTGGCCCTTCGGGGTAAGTCGGTGGCCTTCGGGTTGGACACTCAGACAAGCTGTCCCCTGTTTCCTTATGCGGGGGTCCTCCAGGTCGTTGACTCTATTGGGGGTCTCGGTGGAGTTGTTCTTCCTCGCGGAACGACACCTCTTCTCCTTGCATGCCTCCTCCCTGCCCGGGCCTGCCACCCTGTGGGCGGCCGCCCTGTCGAGAGGGCAGGGCGTTCTTGTAGAATGGGCGATGAAACGGATGTGTTCGCCGACCTCGCGGCTTCCTGAGGTGTTCCGGAGGTCGCCTTGTTCGCATCGGGGGTGCCGCGCCAGTTGCCTCTGGACCTCTCCCTCCGGCCTCGCGCTCCGAGGGGGGGTCCGGACGCTTTCATGGTAGCCTGGTACAGGTGGCGATCGATCTACATCTTTCCGCCACCAGACGCGCTGTTGATGTGCCCAGTCCTCGCGAGGCTGCGGCTGTCCCACGGCTGCGTCTGGCTCCTCGCGCCTCTGTGGCCGGCACGGGCTTGGTCCGCCCGGTTGCCGCGGTGGTGCCCGAGTCCGGTCCCTCTACCTGTCTCCGGCTTCCACTTGGGCTAGGTTGGGGACCTGCGGACCTCGTTGGCCTTCGCATCGTGCTTGTTCATGAGGCACGGTGGCTCCCGGTCCCCGGCCGGGCCCTGGCTGACTTCCTGCAGCGTTCCTGGCCGTCTTCTCCTTGGGGGACTTACGGGTCCCGCTGGAGGTCTTTTACTAGGTGGCTACAGGCCACTCGCCTGCCGGTTGGCTCTCCTTCCCTCGTCCTACGCTCCTTGTTTCACCTCTTCCGTACGCGTCGCTTTCCAGTCGACGCTATACGTACCTACTTGTCTGCCGTCCGGGGGGTCTTTGGGTCCGTCGCTGGGCTGGTCGTTCCGCCACAGGAGCTGGATTCCTTCCTGACGGCTGCCTTCCGGGATCGACCGCCTCCGCGCCAGGTCCCTCCGCAGTTGGATCTGGGGCGGGCTCTGGTCCTTCTGGCTTCACCCACGTATACAAGGGCCGCTACGCCGGTTCCGTTGCTCGGGCGTCCACTCTTCCTTGTCGCTCTGGCCACTGGGGATCGGGTGTCTGCACTAGCGGCATTGTCACGGCCCCGGGACTGCGTGCGATTCTCCCCGTCCTTGCATGGCGTCTCGTTCGCCTCCTCCCCTCCTTTTGTTACCACGCATGGGGAGGCCCCCGTTTTCCAGCCTTTCGCCGTCCAGGCTTTACGGCGTGGGCATCCTCGCCATGTGTTGTGCCCGGTGTCAGCCTTGCACTCCTCTGTTGCGTCTGTGGCGCCGCCTTCGGGTACTGCTGTGTGGGTGTCTCCTCGGACAGGTGGGAGGCTCTCGCAGGTGCAGATGGGCCGCCACGTTTGTCGGACCGTTCGTGCCCGTCACCCTGTTTGTAGGGGTTCTGCGCACGATGTCAGATCCTTTGCTGCCTCCTTCCGGTTCCTGCCACGTCGATCCTTACCTGCCGTCGCCTCAGCGGTTTTGTGGTCTTCTATCAATTCCTTCATCTCCTCCTACCTCTCCGTGTCCAGTGTTCGACCCCCTCGGCCGGTGATTGCTCTCGGGGGTCGTGTTTCCTGGTGCTCTGGCGAAGATCCCTGGTCTTCCCCCCTTGTCCCTCGTTCTTTTCCTTTGTTTTATTTGACAAAGGGGGGGGGGGGGGGGTACGGGTTTGCAACACTGGATTGCAAGTTTGGGATTATGTATTGTTCCAGTACATAAGTGTTTTTGCCACATTGAAAATTGTGTTTTGTTCTTGTGTTCAGTGTTTTTTTTGGATTTTGAAGAAAAGGGATTTTGGGTACAGTACCTTTTTGGTTTCTGACAAGTCTATGTTTTTGCATTACTATGAATGACGGGCATGTGTTAAAACTGTTCTTTTTAGCTACTCCTCAGTTTTTCACTCTTTTATTAAACTCTCTTGTTTAAATTGTGTCTTTGTCATTCGTAATTTTGTTTTATGTATTGGTTTTTTTGGTAGGTTGGGCTTGGATGTCCTCCTCCTATTTGTTATGCAGCCTTGACGTTGGATTTGCCAAGACTACTAACAAATTGGGAGGTTTGACGTACCTCCCAACCTACCAAATAGGAAAACCTACTATTTGGTAGTAGTCTTGGAAAATCCAACGTACATAATACCCTCCCTCACGCCGGACCCCTGCCCATCCGCGTTCTTCTGCTGACGTGAGATGTGATGACAAGAGAGGGTCGCTCATGCGCACGTTCGACAGGGTTCTGCACATGACGGAACACGGGATGGGCCTTAAGCGGTAAGTAAGGTAAACTCCTTTTTCTTCTCTTCTATGCTTTTTTCACCTTCGGTGGTAGTTTTGGTTAATGTACAACGTCTCCTAGAGCAAGATAAGGAGTAGACTCTAGACGTTTTCTTTTTAGCCGCGGTTGGAATGACGACATAGCAGTCAAAATAGACAAGTCGTCATTGCAATTAGGTTAATAGCCTTGACGTTGGATTTTCCAAGACTACTACCAAATAGTAGGTTTTCCTATTTGGTAGGTTGGGAGGTACGTCAAACCTCCCAATTTCTTATTGCTAATCTGCCAAGCTCTGCGTCATATGAGTCTGAAGGGGTTAAGTGGGCTAAGAGTTAATCAACATGGCTAAATTGCAGATAATGTTTCAACATCACTTTTTCTTTGATATAATTCAGGGCCTCTCCACCTATATGGGTTATTATTGACGAGGTAAGTGAAGGAAATAAGTCTGTATTGAGGATATTCATTAAAGATTCTGTGGTAATCGTAGCCTAGGCTTGGACCCAAATAACGACGGTATAAAACCCTTACCCTTGGTGTACTGGAGAATAATGGTCTGCAGCCAAATTAACACAATGCCGCTGGAAGCTCCGTTGGTTGTTGTTGTTGTTGTTGTTGTTGTTGTTGTTCCCTAAGCTGCCTGGCCGAACAGCCCCGAGTCCCTGAGGAAGGCCATGGCCACGATCGGGCTTTCCCACAGAGCTCTCATTGAGTGTAGGTTGTGTTGTTGGCGTAAGTGGTTGTGTGAAATGCAGTCTTCTATGATGTGTTTAATGGTATGGGGTGCTGTGTTACATCCCGGGCAGGCGTCGACAACGGAGTCATCCAGTCTCTTCTGATAGCTCAGGAGAGCTGGATGGTGTCCGCATCTCAGCCTGGCCAGGTGGACTCTGTCCTCGCGAGGGAGGGAGGATTCGGAAGGATGGATTTCGGGAGGTCGTGCATGCAGCTGCGTGTTGTCTGAGAGTGAGTGGATGGATTGGCGAGAGATATGAGTATGGATGTGCTTCTGGAAGTTGGTTCGGGGTGGGCAGGGAGGGAGAGAGGACAATAACTGTGTGTGATACCGTGTGCTGGGTGTTGTTTTGATATTTCTTGGTGTCTGTGGGTGTGTTGCCATGTAGTTTAGTGGGTGGTCTTGGTTCGTGGAGGCTGCTGCCAGGAATTGAGTGCCTCTCATGTCCAGATGGTCTTTGACTTTGAGGATTTTGGTTTCTTGATGTAGATGATCTGTGGGTGCAGTAGCTGTGCAGCCTGTAATGATCTTCAGGGCTTTGTTTTGGATAGTCTGTAAGGTCTTATGATGTGTTTCAGCTAGGTTAGAAGCCCAGGCTGGGCTTGCGTATTCCATTACTGATCTTATGTATTGTTTATATACTGTGGTGGTAGTTTCTTTGTTGTGTCCAAATTTTGTGTGAGCAAGTGACCTGAGGGCGTTAAGTCTGGGTGTCAGTTTCTTTTTAATGTTTGTGGTGTGCTGTTTGAATGTCATATGAGTATCATATGTTACTCCTAGGATTTTGGGTGTGTGTGTATGTGTTAGGGGTGTGTTGTTTATGGTGAGTTGAGGGATGTATTCGTGTTCACCTGTCCAGCTTGTGAGCAGGGTTGCGGTGGATTTGGCTGGGGCTAGATTCAGTCTGTTTGTAGTGCACCAGCCATGTAGTGTGTTGAGATAGGGTTGAAGGAGATCTGTTGCTCTTCTTGGGTCATGGTGTGTGCATGTGAGTGTTATGTCATCTGCATAGGAGGCTAAGTTTATTTGGGGAGTATTGGGTGTAGTTATATCGTGCATGTACAGATTGAAGAGTGCGGGCGATAGGACGGATCCCTGTGGGACTCCGTTTGGAAAGTTTCTGATTTTAGATGACTGACCGGCAAAAGATACGTGTGCACATCTGCCTGCTAGGAAGTTGGCCAGCCACCTTTTTGTTGTTGTGCATGTTTGTGTTGTAGATTTTGTTTGTTAGGTTGTGGCGGGGGATGGCATCGAAGGCTTTACTAATGTCGAGTGTGGCTAATAGTGATCTGTGTGGTGGTCTAGCTGAGTTGATGCCGTCAAAAGCTCTTTGTGTAAGGTCTGTGAGAAGAGTGTTTGTGGAGTGCAGTGGCCTAAAGCCATGTTGTGTTGGAGCTAGGGGTAGGTCGGGTGTAATTAGTTGTAATACTAGGCGTTCCATGACTTTGGAGGGGGAGCAAAGGAGTGTGATGGGGCGGTGCGAGGAGGGTAGCGTGGGGTCTTTGTTGGGTTTGGGGAATGTGATGATGATACCATGCTTCCAAATGTCTGGTATTGTGTTGTGTGAATAGCTGTAGTTTGATATGTTAGTGAGTGTTTGTATGCCTTGTGGTCCCAGGTGTCTGAGGTGTATGTTGCTTATGTTGTCTAGGCCACAGGCGGGTGAGTGCTTGAGATTGTTGATGATATGCTTTGTCTGGTGATTGGTGAAGGGTGTATAGTCAGGGTCTGTGGGGAATTGTCTCTTACGTCGGATGACACGTCGGTCGTCTTTGTGAGGTTTTAGGTGGCTGACATGTGAGAAGTGATTGATGAGAGTGTTTGCTTGTTGTTTACATGAAGGAGTAGAGTCTGTTGTTGTGATTGCAGCATGTGATTGTGTTGTGTTGCTGTTGGAAAGTGTGATGCTGTTTAGTGTTTTGTAGAGTTTTTTGGGGTTTGTTTTGTGATCAAGTGTTTGTAGGAAGTTATTCCAATTTAGTTTTTGTTGTTCTTGTATTTTGTTGTTAGTTTGGGTGTTGAGTGCTTGAATTTGTTGTGTGATGTCTTGTGTGTGGGGTGCTGGGGAGTGTTTCAGTGTGTCGCGTTGTCTGATGAGGTTTTGAATTTCTGGTGTGAAGTTGGGGTTGTGTCTTTTTCTGTTACCTCTTGGAATGTGTTTCTTGTCAGCGTTTTGGATAGTTTTATTGAGTATGTGTACAGCATTGTTGATGTTAGTGATGGGTGTACTGTTTAGAGTTGTGAAGTGTTGTTCTGTCTCATTTGTAAATGCTTCCCAGTTAGCTCTTTTATAATTGGTGTATGTGTGTTTGTGGCTAGCTGGGGTGAGTCTGGTTTTGGTAATCCCGTTAAATAGAAGATGTTGTAGGTGTTTTCATAAAGCAAAAACACTTCACTTTTCATTGAACAACAGTTCCACCATTTCAAATATGGCCGACTGGCCCGAATCCGAGAGATTATAAACACCAAGGATAATAAATGAATCAATGTGACGTCGTAGAGGGATTGAGAAACAAAAGAGGCTCATTATATGGACTGACGTGTATTTCTACACCCGTTAAAATGTTGCGAGAATTTGTGACGTCACCGTCTAGACAGTGACGTACTCCCACAACAACCATTCATATACCATCATCGCTCGTGACGTCACACCCAGTTTATTGACCAATAGAATATCAGTATACAACTCGACTCACCTCCACTCGTCGCCCACCAGCTGAGCTGGGAAATTGTAAAAGCGAGTCCACAGATGCCCTCTAATTATTCATTTAACTAGTATATTTTCCATTTATAGTATACTACGAAGCAACATACATAATACATATATATGTACAAACAACAAATATGCTATAACACTGCCCAGTTCTTGAGATATAATGCATGCCGTTTCGCAGGAATATACCTAACATTTTTCCGTTAAGTTTTTTGGTTAGGTTAATGACAAAAAAAATAAAAAATCCCAAGAAAAAAAAAGAAAAAATCCCAAGATTTTTTTTTTTTTTTTTTCCCGGGGATAAAAAGTATATAGAAATGAAGCATATGATGATAGGAACCCAAAACTACCAGAAACCCAAAACTACCATTAGAAATGTGCTACCTATATTGTTGAGTCTCCTGTATATTAGGCTAGGCCTAACCGTAGGAGTAGCGTAGTAGCGTAGGAGCAGAGTAGACGTGTGCCGCCTGAGCTCTGCCTGAGCTCTGCCTCCCATGTTACAAAGACTGTTCTATCGAAACCTTTAATTGCCATTGGGATGGCTCCTGACGTAAAGTGTTATAAATGCGAGAAAACTGATGGGGAGAGAGAGAAGTTAAAGTGGATTGGATGCTCAACTTGCAAAAACTGGGCCCATATCAAATGTGAACACTTGACTGGCATAAAGGCTGAAAACATAGCGCACATAACTATGTCTGTGATCCATGTAAGACAAAGCTTGGAGTGTTAACTTCATTTAAGAAGGAAATGGAGAACATAAAGAAAGAAAAGAATTGATTGAATTCAAAGAAACGATGACCCAAGGTTTTGATGTAATGAGCGATAAACTAAAAAACATCAGGAGTGAATTAAATGATAAGATGACCCAAGGACTAGACGGTATAATTCAAGAACTTTCAACTCAATTGAAAGTAGTGAAGATGGGGATGCAAGGAGTCACTAGTGGTATGGGAAATGTTGTTGATGCTATAAGCGCTGACCCCGCGCAAACGTCAGCGGTTTCTGACTCGCCTGGGTGGTCGCCTGGGTGGTCGGATGTGGTGACGGAGAGAAGAAAGAAGAAAGAAAAGAAGAATCTACTCGTTCTGAAGGCGAAGGATGAGAATGAAAAGGCAACTGACAAGAGAGAAAAAAATTCTCAGGCGCTAAAGGGGGTTCAAATTCAGGATACGAAGTTTACCCCTAAAGGGAACATGGTGATGAATTTTGGCACTGTGGATATGCTGAATGATGCAGTTAAAAAGTTGATAGAGGTGCCGGCTGTTACTACAAAGAGTGTGAACAAATTAAAACCAAAAGTGATGATTTGCAATGTTCAACCTGAAGAGTCCAAGAGTGAGATAATTGATACATTAATTGCAAGGAATGATTTTCTTGATTCGATTGATGATATTAAGGGAAAGATTGCCATGATTTTTGATAAACCAGCAGCTGGAGGTACAGTCCATTATATCCTGAAATGTGAGCCTGAAGTCCGTGCGGCTCTCTACAAAAATAAAGACAAGGTGAAACTTCAATGGGGAGTATATAATATAAGAGACAGGTACCATGCATTGGCTTGTTTCTATTGCCAGAGATTTGGGCATGCAGAAAATAAGTGTGCTGCTAAACTAAACAGTGAAGTGCCTGTTTGTTTTAAATGTGCTGGAACACATAGGTCGAAGGATTGTAAGGTGACTGTGAGAAAGTGCATAAACTGTATGAGATACGGGAAACAAGACGTGTATCATTCATCATCAGATACCCGGTGCCCGGTCCTTTCGAGTGAGATAGTCAAGGTGAGAGACCTAACTGATCATGGAATCTAGTGCTTTAATAAAGATAAAGGGGGGACTGATAAACATTCAATCAGTGGGAAATAAAACCTTTGAAATTCGAGACTTAATTAATGAGGCAAAATATGATGTACTAGCGGTAACTGAAACATGGCTGAGTGAATACGATACTGCTAAAATACTTGAAATGACTCCTTTAACGCATACCTTCTTGCACAATCCACGAAAAGGGAAGGGAGGTGGTGGTGTGGGAATTTTTCTTACAAACACGTTTAAGAAGATGAAACTATGTAAATCTGCAAGGTTCAGTAGTTTTGAACATATACAGGTGGGCTGTGAGATTGGAGGCTGGAAATGTACTTTTATTGTTGTTTATAGACCCCCAAATTTAAGTGCCAGTACATTTATTGATGATTTTAGATTATACTTGGAAACAATTGATATGGTTAGTACGAATACATTCGTCTTTGGTGACTTTAATCTGTGGGTGGACGTTCCGAATGATTACTATGCTACAGATACAGGAAAGATACCTACTAAAAGGCAGGGATCTTTACTTTGTGTTTGTGGACCTGGAGAAGGCCTTTGATAGGGTACCTAGAGATGTTGTACAGTGGGCTATGAGGAAACTTGGTGTGGAAGAGTGGCTGGTGCGTGTGATAATGAAGATGTATGAGGATTCGCGAAGTTCGGTGAGGGTGAAAGGTGTACTGAGTGATGAATTCGCAGTCCGTGTTGGAGTCCATCAGGGTTCAGTGTTAAGCCCCCTCCTCTTTATTATGGTCTTGGAGGCGCTGTCTAGAGTTTTTAGAGGCGGACTCCCGTTGGAACTGTTTTATGCAGACGATTTAGTCCTAATAGCTGACAGTATGCAGGATGCTGAGGCCAAATTCAGAAAGTGGAGAGAGGGCATGGCGAGCAAGGGTTTAAGAGTCAATATTAACAAAACCAAGGTTATGCATTGTAGTTTGAGACGAGGCAATGTGGAAAAGAGCGGTGCATACCCATGTGCAGTGTGTGGAAAGGGAGTGGGCGTTAACTCAATTCAATGTAGCATCTGTCGATGTTGGGTACACCATGGGAGTAAGCGCTGTAGTAGAATAAAGGGGCCCCTGCCGAAGGATAAGTCAGAAATAGAGAAATTTGAGTGCGTAGTGTGCAAAGGCGAGCTTGTGTTAAGTGATGATCCTGTGGCTGTGAATTTTGGAAATGAGTCTTTGGAGCTGGTGAACAAGTTTTGTTACCTAGGAGATACCATCTCTGCCGGTGGTGGGGCCGAGGCTGCCACTGTTGCTAGAATTAGGTGTGGCTGGGGGAAGTTCAGAGAATTGATGCCAATCCTGACCATGAAAAGAATGCCTCTCCCCCTGAAGGGAAAGGTGTATGCCTCATGTGTTAGAAGTGCAATGACGTATGCCTCAGAAACATGGGCCGTTAAAGTAGAGGATGTCAACAGAATGGAGCGTAATGAGATGAGAATGGTGAGATGGATGTGTGGGGCCAGGCTACAGGATAGAATAACAAATGTTGAGCTGAGGAGACGTTTAGGTATAAAGAGTATTAGCGAGGTGATGCGTACAAGTAGACTGGGATGGTATGGACATGTGGAGAGAATGGATGAACAAAATTGGGTGACAAAATGCAGGTCTGTGATTGTGGAGGGAGCTGCACCAAGGGGTGGACCGAGGAAGACCTGGGATCGGACTATACGCGCCGATCTCAAATCCAAGAACTTGACAAGTGAAGCAGCCCTTAACAGGGTTGCCTGGAACGCCGCCATTAGGACAAGAGACTGAAACTGCACTTATGTGTGGAACACTCAGTCTTAAAATGTTATGTATGTATGTATGTATGTATCTTTATAGAATTGATGGAGTCTTTCCACTTGATAAATAAAGTGCATACTGCAACTTCAAGAGGTGGTCATGCATTAGACTTGGTTTTTACGAATAGAGAAAGCAATATGATAAATGAGCTGTATGTTGAAGATGAGTGTTGTATTTCGCCGGTCCATAAACTAGTTACTTTTAACATGCCGTTTGTAAGTAAACCTAGACAATCTAAGACAATAAAGTGTAGGTCAAAAAGAAAATTTGAGCCACAACTACTAATATCGACTGTTGCGAATGAAATACTGATTAAGAAAAGAGAACACTGTGCTCACGGTGAATTAATAGATGACTGTACGTCATGTTTCACTAATCTGTATAACAGCATTGCTAGAGAAAAATACGAAGATATGTCCCCCATTATTGAAAAGGAAATAGTAATAGTTGATAGTGCGCCGTGGTTTAATGCTGATATTCAAAGAGCAAAAAAGGCCAAGAAGAAATATGAGAGGCTATGGAGACGTCTACGAACCGAAGAGGCAAGAGATAACTATAAAAGAGCTCGGAATATAGAAAACAGTCTCACTGTGCTTAGAAAACGTGAATACTATATGAATAAAGCAAAAGAAGCTGGATCTGACATGAATAAGCTGTATGTGGTACTTGACAACTTGACAGGAAACAAGAAGAAAAATAAGTTACCAGAAGGGATTCCGGATATGACATTGGCGAATGATTTTTCTGACTTTTTTTGTGATAAAATTAGTGCCATTGTTGGAAATTTTGGAGTAGTCGAGACTCAAGACGTTGTTGTAGCTGAGCCTACTGTGACTAAGTTAACAGAATTTACTATGACGGATCTGAATACAGTTAAATCCATAGTTACGAAAGCAAAACTTACCCATTGTAGTAATGATCCTATACCGATACGTGAAATAGTGCACAGTAATAATTTTAACAGTTTTCTGGACATATATGTTGACATAATAAAATGTAGCATTGCAAATAATGTATTTCCATCGTCTGAAAAGAATGCGATTGTGAAGCCTATTATTAAAGGGAGCCTTGATTCTCAATGCTTGAGCTCTTTTAGGCCTGTTTCCAATTTAACATATCTATCAAAAATTATTGAAAATTTAATTCTGGGTCAGTTATGGGATCACTTGAGTTTAGTGAAGGCTCTCCCAGACAACCAGTCCGCATATAGGAGACTTTACTCTACGGAAACCACGATGTGCTCTGTGATTAATGATTTACTCGTGCAAATGGACAATGCGAAGTGTGGAATCTTAATTTTGTTGGACTTGAGTGCTGCGTTCGATACAGTGGTGCATAGCTTACTAATAGAAGACTGTAAAGCTATTGGTATTGATGGTAATGCGCTGGAATACCTTCAAAGTTACCTTACTAACAGAACTTATTGTGTGCAAATAGGTAATAAATTCTCAGAGATGAAGCATCTAGAGAGGGGCGTCCCTCAAGGGAGTGTACTTGGACCAATTCTATTCTGTATATATACAATTGCACTATCTAGCATATTAATGAAACACGGAGTGAAATTCAAGCTGTTTGCGGATGACACCCAATTCTATCTGGCACTAAGTGACGTGGTGAATGTTGAGGAGAAGATTAGTGGTTTACTAAAAGACATTGGGAAGTGGATGGAGTCAAAGCAACTGAAATTAAATTAAAATAAAACTGAATGCCTATTAGTAGGCAGACGGGTGGACCTTGAGAGACTGGGCGTGCAAAGCCTCAATATCAATGATAGTGTGATGATTGTGAGTAGTGTGGTGAAGGATTTGGGAGTCTTGGTTGATAGTGAACTGTCATTTAAAAACCAGATTAATCAAACAGTGCGAATCTCTGCCTATCATCTGAGGAATATTGCTTTTGTGAGAAAATATCTGGATATTAATACAACCAAAATGTTGATCCACAATCATGTAATTAGTAAATTAGACTATTGTAATTCTCTATATTATCGACTACCAAATTACTTGCTACGGAAACTACAACTTATAATGAATAGAGCAGCAAGATTAATAAAGAGTTTACCATTCCGTGCGAGTATAACGCCGGCATTAATTGACCTGCATTGGCTGCCGGTGAAAGCGAGGATCATATTCAAACTGTGTGTTATAGTGTATCAAGCTTTGAACTTTGGAAAGCCGGAATATGTGCGAGACTTATTGGAAGACTTCAATGTTGGCACTGATATGATGCTGAGACATGGCAACGTGCTGCATCAATTGAATGAGCCACGGTGCAATCATGAATTTGGATTTAGGGCCTTCGAAAAGAGTGCACCGAGACTTTATAATAATCTACCTGTTAATATGAAAAGGTGTGCGAACATAAAGGCCTTTAAAAAGTCACTTAAAACACATTTGTTCAGGGAGTGTTATGACTTAGAAGATGGCACTGTGAGACAAGACTATAAGTGCTAGATGGTTTAAAGGGCAGCTGCGACGAGCGTCACATCTAGTGACGGAGCGCGGCTGAGAAACTCCACACCAAGTAACAAGTAAGTAAGTAACAAGTAACCATATATTTTTTAGGTGCAATTATAGAAATTGGTAAATCTACAGTTATACTACCCCTCCCTCACCTCCCCCCTTCAAAACATGCCTTTTAGCGTGTTTTTGGATGGTTCAGCAGACGCGGAAACTGAAAAAAACTTATTTTGATCAAAATGTATCACCAACCAGATAGGCCTACAAGTTTTTCAGGTAATATTTTGTTTTTTTCTTTGATATAGGCCTACAGTGTTGTTTAATACCGAGGACCGTCGCATTTTAGTATTTTTAACATTAGCCTAACCTAACCTAACCGAAAACTAACCTGTCTCTGTGACGGTCTAAACCCAGCTCACGTTCCCTGTTTATGGGTTCGCGATGGTCTAAACCTAGCTCACGTTCCCTGTTTATGGGTTCGCAAAGGTTTGTAATACTTCAATGTATCTATTTCAAGTCAAATATACATCTCCGTGCATCATCAAACCATACTAAGTCTACTACTAATAATAGTAACCCATTAGTACCAACAGAAATTACAGAATAGCGACAAAATAGGGGTAGTATAACTGTAGATTTATCTAGAAATTTACCGGTGCAATTATAGAATAGGCCTAATTCCAAAAAGCCTAACCTAACCTAGTATAGCCTAATGTATTCTCATTACTGAATACTAGGCCTAGGTTAGGTTAATGTTTTAGAGGTCGAGTTAAACTATGCTGTATGTGACAGCAGTGTGCCAAAATTCGCCCATTTTCTTCGTGATCCCGAACCTAACATTGAAAAAATATTGATACTGAAATAGGCTAAGAGCCTGTGACTGTCCCGGGGCGGCCGGGAGCCCCGCTAAACCTGCCATTCTATTTCTACATTACACTCATCAAACGATAGTTGCATTGCTCTACACTGTACTCTACATTGGCTATGATCTTAGAACTATTATATATCACCTGTATTGAAGTCCAAATGCAGCTACTAATGTAAATATAGACGGATAAATCCAGAGCTCGAGTCATGAGAGCGATTTGTTTACACTGTGAAAACACAACTTGTTCGGTTCGGATGAGGTGACTGACTTTAGCACCAATATAACAAATATATATTACAATAAGGAAACAGCCATCGTTCATAGAACGAACTCCTGGATGGGAGAGTCCGCTAAAACAAACAAACAAACAAACAACCAATGTACCCCTACACTCCGATGTTATATTGCGCCGAAGGCTGAGTCAAGACGAACACAACTACCGTAATTTTATTGGCACTCGAATGCTCAATAATATGTAGATTAAAGGATAATAATAGGTATTTATCTAAAACTATGTATATATTAACTAAACTACTCCATGTGTTTAATATATTGACTAAATTTCACTGAAATGAATAATGTAAAGTATTAATTTAAGTTTGAATGTTAGTTTTCTGATCTAATCTGATCTTAATTAAACTCCCACAAAATACACGATATTTTTTCGTATGTGCTAATTTTATGGGGTCTCTAATTTCTTAAAAATAGTGAATGAATATAAATTTTATGTGTTTGACAAAGAGCGCAAGACCTTGAGGCATAAGGTAAGCTATAAATTAGTACGATTTTATGATGAATTATTGGTTTTTCAGGGGTATATATGTGGTTGGATTAATGGAAAACAACGAACGAATATCAGCAGTGTTTTCCATTGTGGTGTTTCCGAGAATAATCCAATGATGACGTCAAATTAGCTTGCCGCCAATCAACTGTGGAACACTTGGAAATGTGTTAGCTGTTATTTACCGATATATTTGTGGAAAAATAGAGTGAATTAAGGGGCTGGAATATAACATTGACTTCATGTGAAGTGCGAGTGCCCTACACATTCTAAAATTGTGCATATTAATCTTGGGGAACTCATTATATAAGGTATAAGTTCAAGGTGATACTTTGGATAAACCTGACTTCTAGCAAGCACCAAACAGCGATTTTGTAAGTAGCCAAGCATATTATTTTTTTCAGATAAGCCTAGGCCTACTTG
Source organism: Paralithodes platypus (assembly GCA_032716605.1). Classification (NCBI taxonomy): domain Eukaryota; kingdom Metazoa; phylum Arthropoda; class Malacostraca; order Decapoda; family Lithodidae; genus Paralithodes; species Paralithodes platypus. The sequence goes on from CM064521.1 coordinate 49,122,894, forward strand.
TATTAGCCTAGGCCTATGATGATAATGATAATTTGAAGCAGAAATGAGTAGCCTAGGCTGAGGCTAGGCATATTAGGCTTAGGATAACCCATTATCCAACAATCTTAGGACTGCCCCCACTAGTGGGGCTATGTATAATGTATTGATAGGCTAATGAAGATCAAGGAAGATTTGAGGTTAAAGACAGTAAAAAATAAGGTTAGCTAGGCAGCTGGGAATCTGGTTCTGGTAGGCTAAGACTCAGAGCCAACTCTTAACCCGGGAATGGCGAAGGTCCTCAATTATGGTAATTATTTAGAAGATGACCTTTTTTTCTAGTTATTAAAAACTTACTCTATGGTGTATTATATGATATATAGAAGCAATAGAACTGTTAAAATGACCTGGGAAGTGTATATTAAACTTAGCCTAGACCAACATTCCTGTTTTTTTTTTTTTTTTTTTGTAAGGCTAGGCTAGGCTAACCTAGCCTAGGCTACTCTTGAGTTTTGGAACACAGTAGGCCTAAGCCTAGGCCTATTTTAGATGTCTAACTTTTAAAATAATAATATAAAAATACGTAGGCTAGGCCTAGGCTAGGATTAATTTTTTTTATCATTATACAGAAAGTTGTATCACTCAAAAAAACAGCGTCATTCGACACCCTGGCTAGGTTATAGCCTATGACAATAACAGTTTGCCGTCATGCCGTGGGATTATAGGGGTAGACCTGTCACTGAAGAATACTTTCGCAGTCTTACCGTTTGTTTTTGTTTTCAAGGTATAGGCTATAGGCAGAATAGGCTACAGTAGTATCTTATCTACTGGTATCTTATTTTATTGTAGTTTATATTATGAGTGGAAGATTTGCAATAACTTACCCTAACCAAAGTCCAAACTTAGTGTCCAAAGTGGGATCTGCACCCTGCCTCTATGTTCTCATTTTGTATACCGGTAACTTTTTAGCCAGATTACCGGTACAAGTTAATAAGTGTACAGCCAGCAGCTAGGCCTACCGCCTACAGTGCATTTATAGATTTCCCGGAATCCCGGCCATGACTTGGGTATCACTAAAGAATCTTTCCGCAGCCTTATGTACAATTGTTTGTTTTTATTTCTTCAAGGAATATAGTACAGTAGTTTATTGTTCAATTGTTTATCATGTTATGAGTAGATAATTTGCATTACCTTACCCTAACCTAACTTTACTTAGTCTTAGTGTCCAAAGTGGGGGCTGCCACTATCCCCACAGTCCACACACCCGCTAACTAACATATATTATTGGTATGTCTTGTCATTACTATAACCTGACTTCATGGGGGTAACGGAGACTTGATTGAATATTTTCGGAATTAGCCTCGCAGAATCTTGAGTCTTTTAAAGTTGTGAAAATTAAAGTAAGTTTCTACGTTCCTACTGATTGTACTTAACCCGAGATGGGAATAGCCTACCCTGGTATTTTTTACTCGGCCCAGGGAAAATAATAGACAAACAAATGTTCTAATCAAAGTTTATTCTTGAAACTTGGTACCGGTATGTATTTTAACCAGTACTCTATAGTAACTCATGTATCATATGAAAGGATATAAATTAAGTATGTAATAGTTCTTGGAATGCAACAACAAATGGAAAAACTAAATAAGATGGTCACCAATTTTCCCATGGATTTTTTTATTTTTCCCTGTTAGTTTTCATCAATATATAGAGTTTGGAAATAATTACAACCCTCGGCGAAACCGTTTTCCCCATTATACAACGATCTTAAGACACGCCGCCCGATAGTGGGGAGGGCTATGAAGTACAGGGAAAATGAGGGGTTAAATGCGTAAAACGGCGATTAAAACGTATTTTAGCAAAACTTGGCTCGGGTTTTAAGGTATTTCTAAGGCCACCCAATATTTCGAAAACCCGAGCCAAGTTTTGGCCAAAGCTGGCTCGGATTTTGAGAGTTTGTAGACAACAAAATGACAGTAACCTCATTTAGAAATTTGGCTCAGGTTTCCCGAAATTGCAAAGGCATAAAACCCGAATTTTGGAAAACCCGAGCCAAGTTTTGGCAAAACTTGGCTCGGATTTTGCGAATTTTAAGAGTAAACAAATTACAGTAACCTAATTTAGAATTTTGGCTCATGTTTCCCTAAATTGCAAACCCCAAAACGCATCATTTTGGAAAACCCGAGCCAATTTTTGGCAAAACTTTGATCATATTTTGAGAATCGAAAAAGACTAACTACATGTCGGAAATCGGCTCATGATTTCCCTAATTGCAAAGCCATATAACCAGATTTATCGAAAACTTAGCACTTATTTAAATCATAAATATCCAGTAACATAGACCTAGTACATTGGATACAAGCCTAATCCACACCTAACGCCTACAATGTGTCCGTAGTAGGCTACCTAGTAGGCCTACGTGGGATACAACATGGCGGTTGGGCCGGCGTCCATTTAGTAGCCTACCGGTATTCGGCCGTATCTGTAAATACGAATGCGAGGAACTTCGAGCGAATTCCTGATCGACCGGATGCACAATCCAATCTAATTAACTTAACTTAACTTAACTTAACTTAACTTAACTTAACTTAACTTAACTTAATTTTAGTACCATATATTTTTATTAGGTTTTGCCGAGGCTTAAAACACATTTTCATATTATTTTTAGAGCATATAAAATCCATATGTGTGTTCAAATATTGCAAAATAATTGGTGACCAACTTATTTAGTTATACTCAACAAATATACATGAAATCTTTATTGGACAAAAGTTACAAAACTAAAACAGGGACTGCTAAGAATAATTTAAAAACCTGTTTTCAATGCCTATATTAGTGGACCTGAAGTGCATCTCTTTGAGACTGAAGTACAGGCAGCCAGCTCCCCTAGTATCCTGATTAAACACCAGTAAACATACATAACATCCCTTTTACTTACAATATTATTCATTCCTTTTAATAAATGTTGAGCATGTATTGTGCATATATTTACCTTCACATCTCAAAATTTCTCCGGCGGCCGGGCGGACCCCCTGTTATGAAGCGGGGGGCTGTGCCCCCCGCAGACGCCGCACAAAGTTGATCCTTGTAAGCTTAGAAAAATGATCCAGAACTGGATAATTTCTGTTTTGGCACCCTGGACAGTATGTCGGTAGTGGACCGTGGTACGTCTGGGTACGCCCGATAACACAACTCTTACCATTTTTGGTTTTCCCCCTATTTGCTTGTTAGTAGCCTACCTGTCATTTTAGTCAAATTATTAGTATACAGGAGGCGCTACAATATAGGTAGCAAAATTATAATGGTAGTTTTGGGTTCCTATCGTCATTTCATTCATTTCTATATACTTTTTATCCCCGGGAAAAAAACAAAAAATCTTGGGTTTTTTATTTTTTTCTTGGATTTTTTTTATTTTTTTTATTAACCTAACCAAAAAACCTAACCTAAATGTATTTGGGGGCTATTAGGTTAGGTTAGGTTAGGTTAATGACCAAAACAAAAAATCCCAAGAAAATAAATGAAAAATCCCAAGATTTTTTCCCCCCGGGGATAGGCTAAAAAGTATATATAAATGAAGCATATGATGATAGGAACCCAAAACTACCATTAGAATTTTGCTACCTATATTGTAGCGCCTCCTGTATATTGACCGTCATTTTAGCCTACCAAGGGTTCGTTAAATCGTACCTGCAGGATGATTCCAAAAGGGTTGAAATTTTGGTGGGACAAATTTATCAGCTTTTCGTATAAGCGCTCGGTATATGGCAGCCATGACTGTTCTTGTGTATTGTAAATAACTCCAAACTTCTTCTCGCTTGACCGCCTAGAGGTCCCTCAAAAGCTTCTAGTGGAACAGAATCTCCAAAGAACTCTCAACTGTGAGCAATGTCGTGACAGAAGCTCAGAAGCACTTTCACAGAATCAGCTGGCCTGTCCACGCACTGCCATCTGTCGCCGGTTATTTGCATTTTTTGCAGTTAGGCCTATAGCAAAATGCAAGCAAATTGTTAACATTGCGTATTCACCGTTGATACTATTTTTGTTTTTGTAATAATTATTCCAAATGTAGTCATTGCATACAATTATAATAAGGAAGTAAAAGTGAAGCTAATTGGCCGTTCGGACGAGTGAAGTTTTCGTTCGTTTCAATGGGAACTAATGAAAATGTAAACAAACAGACAACTGTGACCCGTTTCGCGAAATTCAGGGTGTTTATAAGGACAAAACTGGCTACCCAGTGACTTAATGGCGTATAGAAACGCCCACGGAGAGTTAATACACATAGATATAAGGCTTAAACAATATCCAAGTCTTAAACGTGCTGTGGAGGTAAGTAGGCTATAGGCTATGTTAGTTAGCCTAGAGCCAACTCGGCCAAGCCGTCTCCTGTTCTTATAAAATTATAGGCCTAGGCCTAGCTACGATTTTAGTTACTGGACACTTATTTGACAGGTACCGCCAACGATTTAATACATATTTTTGGTAAACCTGACTTTTTGGACCGACAGCGATTTCAGTAGGCCTAGCCTATGTTTTAACCTAGTTTGTATTTTTTCATTTTTCCTTCAGATAGGCTATAGGCTAGCTTATTGACAACCTTGTTACGAAAACTAAATTTTAGTAGCATAGCCTTTATCTTCAAATAGGCTATATCATTTGTGGTATTAAAATAACATTAGCCTAAACCGCGTTTTGTAACCTATCAAAACTTGGCTCGGGTTTTCCCAAATTGCAAACCCATAAAACCCAATTTTGTGAATACCCGAGCCAACTTTTTACGAAAGCTGACTCGGATTTCACGGGGTGGAGTGGGTAGCCTAATATCTTATGTTATAAAAATAGTCAACTTTGGGAAGACATTAGCCTAACCTAACAACCTTACCTAACCTATCCTAGTATTATGGGTGGGGGCTGCCGCCCTCACACCCCCGCTGGTTGGGTTAGGTTTTTATTTTTTATTTTTTTAAATGTGCTAGGCTATTAGCCTAACCTAACAACCTTACCTAACCTAATCTAGTATATGGGTGGGGGCTACCGCCCCCACACCCCCGCTGGTTGGGTACTGGCTGAAAAACTTATTGTTTTACAGTAGGCTAGCCTAGGGCCCTAGGCTATACGGTCAATATTTACGAGTCACACCACAGCTGGGATCTCAATTTTAACGGTAGTTTTGGGTTCCTATCATTCTATGCGTCATTGCTATATACTTTTTAGGCCTATCCACCGGAATTTTTTTTTTCTTGGGGTTTTTTTTTTAGCATTAGGCTAGCCTAACCTAACCAAAAAACCTAACCTAACCTAACCTAACTTAACCTAACTTAATAGCCCCCAAATACATTTAGGTTAGGGTAGGTTAAGTTTTTAGGTTAGCTTAATGCTAAAAAAAAAAAAAAAAAAAAAAAAAATCTGGTGCATAAAAAGTATATAGCAATGAAACAAAGAATGATAGGAACCCAAAACTACCCTTAGAAATGAGATTCCAGCTGTGGTGTGACTCATAAATATTGACCGGCTATACTGTATTTTAGCGTTTTTTTTCTTTTCTCCCTTATAACACATTTCAGCTCTTAATGACATATATAGCAATGATGTATATGCTCTACCGGACCTATTAGGCCTAAAAAGATCGATGGGCTAACTGTCGGTCCAAAACATCAGTACTGTATAACCATATTTGTTTTCGGTTTACACGCATCCAACACCAAGCTACACCCTTTTCTGGTGTACGGAACACTAAAAAAGCAATGGGGACACTTTAATAATGATAACATGAGACGAAATATAAAGACAACTCGGTTGCGTTTGTGGAAGTAGCGTCACTTTGTTTACTTTACGCTCGGAGTGACTTCCCGGTCCTGCCTTGGCGGTCGACTTAAAATGGCTAAGCTTATTACCAGTTGTTTGGTCCATTTTTTGTATAAAGACTTGCGGGTACGATTTTAGTTACTGGACACCTATTTGACAGGTACCACAGAGGATTTAATACATATTTGTTTTCGGTTTCCACGCATCCAATACCAAGCTACACCTTTTTCTGGTCCGGTAATAGGCTAGTATTGAAAACGATATAGCCTAGGCCTACAGTAATAAGTTTTTAAATGTGGTTTTCGACGAGAATAAAACGGGGCGTTTGTACCGAAAATCGGCGGCGGGATTCCGTCGTCGCGGTTTGTTTACCCAGGACGCTCGAGGTTACTATGGCCAGCTGTTTTGCTTGCCCCCTGCAGGCCACATAGGCTATATGACGATTATTATAATTCACGGGGGGGGGGGCAGAGCCCCCCCTCAACCTTGTCCTGTATCCCACGGCCTATAACGCAAGTCGGTACGATTTTAGTTACTGGACACCTAGTTGACAGGTACCGCCAACGATTAATACATATTTTTTTTCGGTTTCCACGCATCCAACACCAAGCTACATCGTTTTCAATACTATTACCGGACCAGAAAAAGGTGTAGCTTGGTGTTGGATGCGTGGAAACCGAAAACAATATGTATTAAATCCTCGGTGGTACCTGTCAAATTATAGGTTTGACTCCTGTAAGGAGATAAAGAAAACCTAATATTTAGTAGTGGCCCCGTAATCATTGACGAACATGCCTATTACATAAGGCATCCTCTTCAAACACTAATCCGCCGTAGTTTGAATCTACCGCGCAGAGCATTTAAAAACTGAGGAGCCTTCATCATGAGCGCACGCGACCTCACTCATGGCTTCAGTCATTATGAATTGGGTTCTCACTACGAAAAAACTTCGTAAAAAATAAAAACAAAAAGAAAATAAGAATAACTATCCAATAAGCTTTCCATCATATCGTGGATGTACTTGTGTGGATTTCTGACCAGACGCTGAATCAGGCGTCATTCCTCCTTCACTGACATATCAAGTAAACCAAAATCCTTAATACATCAACGAATGGGAAGGGGACGGTCGGGAGGGCCCCAGTCGTCAATGATTACGGGGCCACTACTAAATATTAGGTTTTCTTTATCTCCTTACAGGAGTCAAACCTATAATTTATTAGTGGCCCCTCCATCATTGACGAACATGCCTGATATCTAAGACTGGAGGGGGACATTCGTAATCATATCATAACTCTAGAAAAGCAGATAATAAAAACAACCACATAGTATTCTTACTTTTTGAAAATGTATTTAATACGGCGTAGGCCGGAAATATACAAGAAAAAGGGGTTCAGGCAGGTGCGTGCTTCAAAGAAGCCTGCCCGACAAAAATAGGTAACCCTGAAGATTCTGAACACAGATCTGTAGTTACAAAAGGCACCCCACTCAACGAGTGGTGACAAAAATAATAAGTTATAAGTTTATATGTGCACATCATAAACCCCAAAACACATGTGGAGATCAATTGCTAATGAACTCCATTGAACCAATGTTACACTGCTTTCGCAGCCAAAACCACTATAACAACACCGCTGTTTTGTACCAAACTCTGTACTAGCACAAATTCTCGCAGAGAAACTTTCATATCACACTTTAACCTTAAATTGTATCACAGCTCTCACACTCCGGCGGGGTCCAGGGTGTCCCATGTCAACCGACTGCACCCCCCCCCCCCCCCCCCTCCTTGAAAACAAACACAAGTGACTGCAGGGCCACCCAGACCCTCCGCCCCAAAGGTATACATGGCAAGGAAGGCTTGTCTAGAGCAACCGACAAGTATCCAGAGAGAAACGTACGATCAGACGCCCACAACTGTGTGGACGCAACATCCTCAACTGAAAAGTTTTTCAGGAAACGCAAAGAGGCCGCCCACTTGCGTAAATCGTGGGCCCTACCCACAACGCCGGGATTACTCTCTTTAACACCTTACGAGCGGCCTATGCGGTTTATTTATGTGTACCGCACAGCGGGGTGTTTTTAGCCAAAATAGGGCTGTTTACGTGATCATTTTCATGCCTAAATAAGACCCAGAACGTAAAACAAGTACCTATCCCTGAAAGGGCATAAACAGAGCTTTCGAATGACACCATAACGATCCTTGTATGATGGATAGTTTTCTTGCAATAACCGTGCAACGCGAGTGCAAAAAGCAGGTAATTCGGTACTTTCAGTACATAATTGAGTATGTAGCGAGTGAGAGAGGGAGGAGGGAGCTGAGATTTGTGTCAGTAGGTTCGCCGCGGTGGTCTGGAGCAGTCATACGCTCGCTAGTCTCCTGCCACCACTTGTCTCTCTCTCTCAGCCACATTACGTGCTGAAATTGCCACTCGACCTATGTCGAGCGCCGCCACATAGTCCAGCTTTATTTAACTCGACTTATGTTGCTCGCCGCTAAAAAAGGGATAATGACTTCTACCAGAAGAGAGGCTAATCGCCGTTTAAGTAAGCGTTTACCCGTACTCGCTACCCATAAAGCACCTTGGGGGTTATGAGGAGCTATTCTCAAATATTTGGTTAGAGCTTGCACTGGACATAAATTATGATGCACCTTTCCCCTTTTTAACGCCGGCACCGTGAACTCAGAAAACACGTGTGCACTATGCTCATTCTTGGCTACAAACGCCGGGGAGGGTGCAATGGAAATTGAATCATTAAGTCTACCAAACCTAAGACAATTAGGTGTGTTGCTCATCGCCGCCAGCTCAGACACTCTGTTTCCGGTGGCCAAAGCCAAAAGGAAAACTGCCTTCTTTAAGATTAAAGCAAAGTCTGCAGTATTTTGATACAGACGAGAATGAAGTAAAGACAAAGCTTTGTCCAGAGACCAAGTAGGCATGAGCTGACGGGGAGGTGGGCGGAGTTTAAAACACGCTCTCATAAATCCTGTTTCCTCCGCCACCGGTATGGATAGACCTGTAAGGTCGAAAAAGGGCACTCTAATCGCAGTTAAGTGATTCTTCAAAGTAACCACAGATAAACGTTTCTGCTCAAACAGATAGTTCAAGTAATTAAAAACCAATGCCACTGAGGGTACAGTTTGTTCCGTTCTAACAATCCAAGAAGTAAAAGCTTTCCAATGAGATTGATATTGTCGCTTAGTAGACTGAGTATATTGATTGAGCAATTTATTGGTCACATCCCTACCGTATGGTGCTAGCCACTTGGCCTCCTGAATGTCCATAATGCAAAAGTCAGCGAGGTCTCTAGGTTGCCAATCGTGTCTAAGTGGAAGTACCCGACCGGGAGCGATACCGGGTCCGGGCACCACATTATTAACTGCTGGTACCACACCTGCGCCGGCCACAGGGGCGCGATTAGCGAGACTAAGCCTCGATAAACTCGTAGTTTGTTCACTACGTGGCACATTAGTGACGCATCTGGCGGCGGAAACAGATAGATGGAGCTCCATCTGTTCCAGTCTGTCACTAGAGCGTCTGGCCCCCCTGCCGGCGTTATCGCCCGGCGGGTGAGGTATAGAGGGAGCTTGTGAGTCTCCTCGGACGCAAAAAGATCCACTTGTGGATGGGAGAGCTCCGCAATCATTAGGTCGAAAATGGGTTGCTTGAGCTCCCATTCTACTGTCGTGCTCTGTCTCCGGGACAGAGCGTCTGCCCAGACGTTCGCTACGCCTGGGAGATAAGATGCGTGAAGATAAATATCTAGAACAAAAATCTCTTCCGACACGAGTAGCAACTTCCTTGACCTCGTTGACCCTTGTTTCTGAATACAGTGAACTGCATTCAGATTGTCCATTCTGAAGGCCACTGACTTGCCCCGTAATGCCGGGCCGTGAGCCTGAAGGAAATACAAGGGGACTAGTAACTCTTTGACATTTATGTGAGAGATTTCTAAGTGGGACCAAAGTCCCTGACCCTGGTGCCCCTGATTTGACTGAAATCCCCACCCTATGGTGCCTGACGCATCCGTGTCTACCCATACCGTTGGAGGAGGAGAGGTCCATGACATGATTGAGTGCAATGTTTCCCTCTTCGCCCAGACCGCTAGTAAGGTGTGGATTAATTTTGGTATGGGCCATAATTTTCCCGCCGGTAAGAGTGGGAAATATTTGTTGCCTTCCAATATTAATCGTTTTACTTTCAACCGGCCCAACTTGACAGTTAGCTGAATCCAGTTGAGAGAGCCGACCAGAGACTCCCAGACTCTTCGTGTCGTAGTCAGACTGTGAAGAAACCTGAACAGTTTCCTGCGAAACCTGTTGCGATTGTCCACACTCTGACTCAGAGTGAGAGCGGCGGTGTCCCAGACCAGCCCTATCCACTGAATTACTCTTGAGGGAACAAGGTTTGACTTTACCAGATTTACCTTGAAGCCTAGATTTTTGACATGATTTAAAATGATATTGACATGTTTTATGCATAATTGTTGTGTCTCTGCCACCACCAGCCAGTCGTCTAGATACCACAACACTCTGATTCCCTGTTTTAACAACGGCATCAGGGCTTGCCGGACTAGTTTCGTGAATAATCGAGGTGCTAGGTTCAAACCGAACGGCATCCTCTGAAAAACAAAATTTTGGTGCCTGATCCTCAAGGCCAGAAACCTTTGAAATCTTTTGTTGACCGACACGTGCCAATAGGCGTCTGTCAGGTCTAGGGAACACATCCAGCCACCCGGCGGAAGTGTTAGCCTGATTTGATGAACTGTTAACATTCTGAAAGACTCGTTGTAAATGTGAAGATTCAGATAAGACAGGTCTACGACCGGCCTCATCTGAACACTGTCCCGTTTGGGAACCAAAAACAGTTTTGACGTGAATACAGGGTAATCTGGAGGGACCGGGATGATGACATTCTTGGCAATCATCTCCTGGACCAGCAACTCCACCTCTAATGAAACACAATTTGCCGTTGTCGGCTGACGTAAGCGAGGTCGCCGGAGCCACTGCCAAGTGATGCCTTTGCGTGCCACCATCCGTGCCCAGGTTTTTAACGGCCATGCTTGGTGACACGTTCGGAATGACCCAGTTAGCAGACAAGGGTTCGCCGGCTGTACTTCCCTCGGTTCCTCCGGCTCTAAGATAGGCACTGGGAGTGAGAAAGACTTTAGTTTTTTGATGGTGGGTTTGGTGGTGTTGGACGCTTCGCCGGCTGGCTGGTGTGGGCCGAAGACTGGCCCTGCCCCGGCTTATACTGGCCGCGTCCCCTCTGTCCTGAAAACCCTCTGTCTATGCCTGAACTGACCCAGGGGGGATTGGGAGGACTTAGGCGGAAGAAACGGCTTAGAACCCCCTGGCTGAGCTTTAGTAGGAGGCTTAGGTTTGGGGAAGTTAAATGCGGGTTTCTTAGCCTGTGCGGGACTGTGCTTCACGGCCTGTGCCATGTTAAACACTGTTCGCCATACATCAGGGGACATTAAAGAAGGTGTAAGTACTGGGGACATTACCACCTGGTTAGCAATGCGATCAGGCAGCTTGCGAACTAATGACATCCTAAGATCCTGTCGTGCTCGCACCGCCTCAAGTAAGGCTGTGCGTATGTCACCTAAGGATTGAATCGACGACTGAAGAATCAGACGCCGGGATAACTCAACTGATCTTCGAGCATCCGCGTCTGCGATTGCCTGAGTAGACCTGAGTAAAGACTTAGCCACCTGTTGAGAAACTATGTACTGTGAAAACAGGCGGAAAGCTTTTCCCCTTAGCCTAAATTCTCTGTCTAGGTGAGAAGGGGTAGGGGTAGTGAATGGTTCCTTTAGTTCACAAAGATTAATCTTAGGGGCAGCTAAAAAAGAAAATAAAGCTGACGGAACTCCGCCGGCAGAACCTACCGGCATGGAGAACCATGAATGTGTATCCTGAGGGATCTGGTGGGAAGATTTAGAAGTGAAAGTGGTTGCAAAGTTTTGAGCCTCTACCTCCCAATCCACCCAAGGTCCTGGTCCCAACTGTCCCACCTTCAACACTGGATTAGCTGTCTCGTCTGTGACAGTCTGTAAATCTAGTTCAGGAGTAAGAGCCGACAGAGCCTTAATATCATTAAACCCATCCAGCTTAGACCAGTCTGAAAAAAGTTTTGAAGCTGAGGCAGGGGGTAAAGCAGGCTTAGATGCATAAACAAAATAATCCTGATGATAATAACTAGGTATAGCCTTGATATTTACGTCCAAAACATTACCCAAGGCATCCAATGCCCTTAATTTCTTAGACTTATTTCCCTGGATAAACCACTCACGTGGTACCGGGAGTTCCCCTGACAAGGTAGGCTGGGCAAGCTCTGGCTTAGAGGGGTTCAAAGGGACCCATGACTCGTCTGGCCCATAAAGCAGGGGCATAGCTACCTTTCTAAGAGGCGCTTTGTCTAGAGGGGGTGGATTAACATCCGTAATGACCCTGACATTTGACGTAGTGAATACCGCCGTAGCTGGCTTAGAGCTCCCTGCCGGTGACAGAGTAGGAGGGTTAGGAATCTTAGATAAATCGATTGACGTTATCAGAGGCCGTACCGCAGAACTTGTCAAGGGAGCCCCCAAGTCCATTGTGGGGTTTTCTCGTTGTTGATTAAAGAATTTTGATAGAGCATGAGTAAGTAACCCATCAATTTCTTGTGCTGTAACAAACTGGTTAGATGCAGAACTTTCAGGTGAATCAGTATTATCATGGGCGGCGTCCAGGCCTGAGCCTGACCCTTGTCCCTCCCTATCTGAAATTAATGACACTTCATCTTGTTCCTCCCGATCCTCCTGAGAAGACCCCGCCGAGGCAGGGGCACCTTGTTTCCAAGATAAATCAGGGATAGAGGATGGGGTCGCCGCGTCCCTGTGGACATTGGCTACTGTGTGACTCGTATGAGTCGGACGTGGATGGTCAGACCCTGGCTGAGCAAACCGCCAAACACCAAGGCTCTGGCCTACGCTCTCTTGAGAGTGAAACATTCTCAATTATTGAATTTCCTGAACTTTCCGTTTCTAGGGTTAAAATATCAATAGGTAAATCTTGTTTAGGGACAGGCGCTTCACTATACTCTGAGGCTGTAACAGAAACATTTTCAGGTGTAGAGGTACGATGAGATGCACTAGACTTAGTAGAATGTCGAGAGGACTTCTTATGGGAATCCTTTTTGGAGGATTTGTGGCTACGGTGTGACCGCGAACTAGACCTAGGTTTGGAAGAATCACCACCATGGCCACTGGGGGAAGCTTCAGTCTTACACTTCTTACTAGCCGGGGAAGAGGCCCGACTTGAAGACCGCTGTCTGAGGGGTGACCTTGACCTCGATCTCGCCTGCGACGAGGAGGTGGCTGCCGGGGGAGTAGGCTCTCTCGGGCGTTTAAACGTATCCACAGACGATACAGAACCCTGGCTAGTCTCTGTCGGCTTAAAACCCGTTACTCTAGAGGTACGTTTAGGGGGAGGGTGCTCTGACAGCAACTTATCCCAAAGTGGGACGTTGTCACATTGAAGTGACTTATGTGCGACAATGGTAGTATAGGCCGACATCTGTTGTCTGACCTCTCTCAACGCTACCGCCGCGGTCTTGTCATTGTCACACAGGACTTTATTGGCTAATTGGGAGCAAAATGAACAATTAAGTGTAACCCAGAGACCCCTTGAACGGTCTAGACATCTAACACACCTTATGCAAAGGGTATGCGCAAAAATTGGGATACCCGCGCAAGTAGGGGTAATGCACAGGGCAAAAACTGGGGCCACATTAGCCATGACAGAGACTGGTGTGAGGAAACTACCGCCGGGTCTGTATTGGTCCGCCGGAGCTCAGCTCTGGAAAAATAAAGAAAAATTTCCAGGAATTAATGCTCATAAGGTTAACCCACGTGCTCGCATACAAGTGTTAATAACCCGCCGGGTAACGGGATGCAAAGACACAGCTAACACATCTCGCTACGCGGCTGGGTGTAAAGAGGCTAAACAAATCTTCTTAGCTAAAGAACATGAAGAATACCCTCTGATATAATGGTCCAGTATGGCACTTATAGTCTGTAGGAGGTGGTGACTGTCTCAAGATTCAATTTTGTAACAAAACCCCCCCTCATAAAGACGCCGGCCCTTGAAATATTTTAGTAGAATAGCCCAGGGCAGGAATATACGAGATCTGATTTTTAACGAATTGTCCCAAACGATCGTCGTAAAAATAGAAGGCGGCGATACTGAAAGTATCACCCAATTAAGGTTAATCGAAATTGAATTTGTTTATAAATTCCTTAGTTCCTCCACTTAGGGGCACCCGCCGGGTGTGGGAATCGATTTGGTTAAACCTCACTGATCCTTCAATTGCCGTAAGAGTAAAGGCAACGATACACAGAGTATCACTCAAATGGATTGGTTAACTATAAGAGACCTAAGTCGTTTTATCCCACCCTGCTCAGGTGCACCCGCCGGGTGAGAAGTCTAAAAGTTAACCCCACAAGTTCCTGACCCCACTTCTTTGTAAAAGATCGCCGGGGAGGAACGCCTAAACAACAGCTAGGTTTTCCATGTGGTTGTCGTAAACCAGGTAGAAAAACCTATAAAAAACAAGTGTTCTCAAGAACGTCGTTTCTTTATATATATCTAAATATATATGTAAGGATGGGTACAGCCATCCCGCCGGGAATTTTAAAGGAGGCCTGAAACCAGGCACCCACAGAGACGCAGTCCTGGAGAGCCACAGACACCTCCCCACGCCGGGGAACCAGCCAGAGTTAAAAACCACGTGTGGCCCAACACTGCTCATCGGTCAGGATTTTTCATGGTGAAACCGAGAAAAACCCGCCGGAAGGCAAACCCCACCCTGAACAGACACCATCTGAACAATACGACACGAGGAGAGACACGCACGACTAACCAAGGTCACAACATAATCCGTGGAATTAGCCAATACACAACTAAACCAGGAAACAAATATAGTCCGAGGAATTAGCCAATACACAACTAAAACCCGGATACACATGACACAGTAGGGCATATTTATAAAATAAATAATAACACTAGACATGTGGCAAAGCTACGAGCGGCTGGCTAGGCCTAGGTAGACGGCATGAAAATAGTTGAAATATAAACACACACTGGAATATCACAACAGGAACCACCGCCAACACACCACCGAAGCGATAACTTCCCACCCCGGGAAGCCTGACACGGACCCAGAAAAAACTTCACTAAGTGAAGAAAAATACGCTGGGAACGTCAGCAAACACACAGCTTACCTCATCAGAAGGATAAAAGTCAGCAATAATTAACGCGTAATGAAAGCCGCCTGCATCACCAACTAACACAACTGTGAAAAGATCACGTGTCCACAACAGGACCACGAGGGTACATCCGAAATAGATGCCCCATACATACGACCCAAAATACACTGCACTGCGGGCAACCAGCCCAGGACACTCCTGCTACGCCTATCCTAACCTTACTCGATACATCCTAGAGTAAACAAATGAGAAAAAACTCACTAGGGACGCAACGAATGCGGAACCAGCGGAGCCTGAAAGGTACGTCCGGGCAGGCTGAGCGCAGAGCAAAGAAGGAGGAATGACGCCTGATTCAGCGTCTGGTCAGAAATCCACACAAGTACATCCACGATATGATGGAAAGCTTATTGGATAGTTATTCTTATTTTCTTTTTGTTTTTATTTTTTACGAAGTTTTTTCGTAGTGAGAACCCAATTCATAATGACTGAAGCCATGAGTGAGGTCGCGTGCGCTCATGATGAAGGCTCCTCAGTTTTTAAATGCTCTGCGCGGTAGATTCAAACTACGGCGGATTAGTGTTTGAAGAGGATGCCTTATGTAATAGGCATGTTCGTCAATGATGGAGGGGCCACTAATAAATAGGTGTCCAGTAACTAAAATCGTACCAAATTATATAGGCTATGCCTAGGGCCCTAGGCTATTTTTAATTTTTATCGGTAACGTTCAACAAGACTACATCGGCCTTATTTACCATGTGTTTTTTCTTTTTCTTCAAGGAATATAGCCTAGTGTTTCATAGTTGTTTGGCATGGTTTGAGTGAAGGATTTGCATAAACTTACCAATTATCTATCAATCTGAAGATACAGCGTCAAATTGCGCCATTTATTGGGTGAATCGCGCTTTTACAGTAGGTAAGGGAAATTGTGGGGTACATTGGATACATGATGGGTTGAGGGGGGGGCGTTGTCCCCCCTCACCCCCCTTGATTTATTGTCATCCTCATATACGGTATGTAGATCTGTAAGGGGGCAAAAACGGGTTGCCGGTATTTCGTTTTTGTGAGTAACGCTCACGCCATTTATTGGGTGAATCGCACTCACCACATCTTTCAAAACAAAAGAAGAAGGACAAAGGATTCATTGTGCGCAATGCTTTGTTTATGGTGGGGACATTATTTTTGTGTTATTTTTCGGTGTAATCGGGTTTTTTCAAGTGGCGATAATGAAATTCCTCCAAGCGGACTAGCCTATTTTGAGAAAAATATGGCGTGTCTATTGGTCCCTATTTTCCCTAATAAATTGTTTCTAATAAGGCGGATGGGTATAATCCTGCGTAGCGGGAGTAATGATATCTCAGGAATTTGGCCTAGTTACAGTATAATATTTTTTTTTTGTATTTGTATATCTATTATGAATGTTGCGTCGGAGATGGTTAGAAGTGGAAAATATACTGAATAAATTAATGTTTACAGAGTATCTGTGGACTCACTTTCTACAATTTCCCAGCTCAGCTGGTGGACGACGAGTGGAGGCGAGTCGAGTTGTAGGCCTATACTGATATTCTATTGGTCAATAAACTGGGTGTGACGTCACGAGCGATGATGGCATATGAATGGTTGTTGTGGGAGTACGTCACTGTCTAGACGGTGACGTCACAAATTCTCGCGATATTTTAACGGGTGTAGAAATACACGTCAGTCCATATAATGAGCCTCTTTTGTTTCTCAATCCCTCTACGACGTCACATTGATTAATTTATTATCCTTGGTGTTTATAATCTCTCGGAGTCTGGCCAGTCGGCCATATTTGAAATGGTGGAACTGTTGTTCAATGAATAGTGAAGTGTTTTTGCTTTATGAAAACACCAACAACATCTTCTATTTAACGGGATTACGAACGGAGCTTCCAGCGGCATTGTGTTAATTTGGCTGCAGACCATTATTCTCCAGTACACCAAGGGTAAGGGTTAATTATACCATCGTTATTTGGGTCCAAGCCTAGGCTACGTTTACCTCGGAATCTTTAATGTATATCCTCAATACAGACTTATTTCCTTCACTTACCTCGTCAATAATAACCCATATAGGTGCAGAGGGCATGAATTATATCAAAGAAAAAGTGATGTTGAAACATTATCTGCAATTTAGCCATGTTGATTAACTCTTAGCCCACTTAATCCCTTCAGACTCATATGACGCAGAGGTTGCCAGATTAGCAATAAGAAATAGAGTTTTCTCACTCTTATAATTAGCTCTTTTGGCGACCGTCAATCTTTTATTAATTAAATACCAAACCAGCGGGGGTGTGGGGGCGGCAGCCCCCACCTAATATACTAGGTTAGGTTAGGTAAGGTTGTTAGGTTACGCTAATATTACCCATTATTTTCGTCTTTTACCCCTCAATTTCCCTGTACTTCATAGCCCTCCCCACTATCGGGGGCCTTATCTTAAGATTGTTGGATAATGGGGAAAAACGTTTTTTATAATGACAACCACTGTATAATGATGAAAACTAGCTAAAACCAAAACAAAACAATCACGAAATAAAAGTGGGCCAGTTTCCTTTATATATTCCCTAATTTCCATGAACAAATTTTATTATAGAAACCTTATAAATCATATAAATAACAAATCCACAAAAATAAAATCCTTGAAAATAGCTGTGGTCCGTCTCCTTAATTGACCGAAAAAACGCCCATTCCAATCAATCTCAAGATCTCTTTCGGACATCCTCACTGTTTACAAACGCCTTCTTTATGCAGTATAATCAATATTTACCCCCTGCTGGCAACATAGATGACGATTTCAATAATTCATGGGGGGGGGGGTGAGTGGGGACAAAGCCCCCCCTCAACCCATTGTGTATCCAACATTGATAAACACCATTATTAAAGATGAGAAAATCCCAGAGGATTGGCTCAAAAGTGTAATAGTAAATATATACAAAGGAAAAGGGGATGTGCTAGATAGAGGAAATTATAGGGGCCTGAAAATGCTTGACCAAATCATGAAGGTCTGTGAGAGAGTCCTTGAGGGTTTGATCAGGCAAAGCATCTCTATTGATGATATGCAGTTTGGTTTTATGCCAGGACGTGGTACAACCGATGCTATCTTCATAGTCAGGCAGATACAGGAAAGATACTTACTAAAAGGCAGGGATCTTTACTTTGTGTTTGTGGACCTGGAGAAGGCCTTTGATAGGGTACCTAGAGATGTTGTGCAGTGGGCTATGAGGAAACTTGGTGTGGAAGAGTGGCTGGTGCGTGTGATAATGAAGATGTATGAGATTCGCGAAGTTCGGTGAGGGTGAAGGGTGTACTGAGTGATGAGTTCGCCGTCCGTGTTGGAGTCCATCAGGGTTCAGTGTTAAGCCCCCTCCTCTTTATTATGGTCTTGGAGGCGCTGTCTAGAGTTTTTAGAGGCGGACTCCGTTGGAACTGTTTTATGCAGACGATTTAGTCCTAATAGCTGACAGTATGCAGGATGCTGAGGCCAAATTCAGAGAGTGGAGAGAGGGCATGGCGAGCAAGGGTTTAAGAGTCAATATTAACAAAACCAAGGTTATGCATTGTAGATTGAGACGAGGCAATATGGAAAAGAGCGGTGCATACCCATGTGCAGTGTGTGGAAAGGGAGTGGGCGTTAACTCAATTCAATGTAGCATCTGTCGATGTTGGGTACACCATGGGAGTAAGCGCTGTAGTAGAATAAAGGGGCCCCTGCCGAAGGATAAGTCAGAAATAGAGAAATTTGAGTGCGTAGTGTGCAAAGGCGAGCTTGTGTTAAGTGATGATCCTGTGGCTGTGAATTTTGGAAATGAGTCTTTGGAGCTGGTGAACAAGTTTTGTTACCTAGGAGATACCAACTCTGCCGGTGGTGGGGCCGAGGCTGCCACTGTTGCTAGAATTAGGTGTGGCTGGGGGAAGTTCAGAGAATTGATGCCAATCCTGACCATGAAAAGAATGCCTCTCCCCCTGAAGGGAAAGGTGTATGCCTCATGTGTTAGAAGTGCAATGACGTATGCCTCGGAAACATGGGCCGTTAAAGTAGAGGATGTCAACAGAATGGAGCGTAATGAGATGAGAATGGTGAGATGGATGTGTGGGGCCAGGCTACAGGATAGAATAACAAATGTTGAGCTGAGGAGACGTTTAGGTATAAAGAGTATTAGCGAGGTGATGCGTACAAGTAGACTGGGATGGTATGGACATGTGGAGAGAATGGATGAACAAAATTGGGTGAAAAAATGCAGGTCTGTGATTGCGGAGGGAGCTGCACCAAGGGGTGGACCGAGGAAGACCTGGGATCGGACTATACGCGCCGATCTCAAATCCAAGAACTTGACAAGTGAAGCAGCCCTTAACAGGGTTGCCTGGAACGCCGCCATTAGGACAAGAGACTGAAACTGCACTGATGTGTGGAACACTCGGTCTTAAAATGTTATGTATGTATTGGCATTATAACTAAGACCATGAATACACTCATTTCTCAAAATCTGGAGGAAAAAAACATGAAAAATAAGGGTGCGAGCCTATTCCCTATAATTACCGTGCTGATAATTATTGGGAATAGACTCGCAGCCTTATTATACATAATTTATTAGGGAAAGTGAATCTCTATGGAATCCTTATAATATACTCACATAGATTCCATTGTGGGAGAATAGTTTTGATAAGTTTTGTAACAGTCGATTTTGTCGATAACAATAGTCCCGCGCGTAAACAAACTCTTCTTCTTCAGTCCTGCAATCTTGAGAGCTCTGCTACGGACGTGTTCAATGTTTACAAAAAGTGTTCGGAATGGAGTACTGTACACTCGTTACGGTAAAGTGTTATGTTCTACAAAGGTGTTACTGTATGTCTAATATATGAAGCCACAGTAGCTGGCATGCAAGGGCTAGTGTTGTATCCCACGTACTGGGTCTAGGTTAGGTTGGGTTGTTTGGTTAGGTTAATATACTAGGTCTCGGAAACAAGATTCGTAGTTGCGGTAGTATTTACATCAAAACTATAGTTAACTATCACTAACATCAACAATGCTGTACACATACTCAATAAAACTATCCAAAACGCTGACAAGAAACACATTCCAAGAGGTAACAGAAAAAGACACAACCCCAACTTCACACCAGAAATTCAAAACCTCATCAGACAACGCGACATACTGAAACACTCCCCAGCACCCCACACACAAGACATCACACAACAAATTCAAGCACTCAACACTCAAACTAACAACAAAATACAAGAACAACAAAAACTAAATTGGAATAACTTCCTACAAACACTTGATCACAAAACAAACCCCAAAAACTCTACAAAACACTAAACAGCATCACACTTTCCAACAGCAACACAACACAATCACATGCTGCAATCACAACAACAGACTCTACTCCTTCATGTAAACAACAAGCAAACACTCTCATCAATCACTTCTCACATGTCAGCCACCTAAAACCTCACAAAGACGACCGACGTATCATCCGACGTAAGAGACAATTCCCCACAGACCCTGACTATACACCCTTCACTAATCACCAGACAAAGCATATCATCATCAATCTCAAGCACTCACCCGCCTGTGGCCTAGACAACATAAGCAACATACACCTCAAACACCTGGGACCACAAGGCATACAAGCACTCACTAACATATCAAACTACAGCTATTCACACAACACAATACCAGACATTTGGAAGCATGATATCATCATCACATTCCCCAAACCCAACAAAGACCCCACGCTACCCTCCTCGCACCGCCCCATCACACTCCTTTGCTCCCCCTCCAAAGTCATGGAACGCCTAGTACTGTATTACAACTAATTACACCCGACCTACCCCTAGCTCCAACACAACATGGCTTTAGGCCACTGCACTCCACAAACACTGTTCTCACAGACCTTACACAAAGAGCTTTCGACGGCATCAACTCAGCTAGACCACCACACAGATCACTATTAGCCACACTCGACATTAGTAAAGCCTTCGATGCCATCCCCCGCCACAACCTAACAAACAAAATCTACAACACAAACATGCACAACAACACAAAAAGGTGGCTGGCCAACTTCCTAGCAGGCAGATGTGCACACGTATCTTTTGCCGGTCAGTCATCTAAAATCAGAAACTTTCCAAACGGAGTCCCACAAGGATCCGTCCTATCGCCCGCACTCTTCAATCTGTACATACACGATATAACTACACCCAATACGCCCCAAATAAACTTAGCCTCCTATGCAGATGACATAACACTCACATGCACACACCATGACCCAAAAAGAGCAACAGATCTCCTTCAACCCTATCTCAACACACTACATGGCTGGTGCACTACAAACAGACTTAATCTAGCCCCAGCCAAATCCACCACTACCCTGCTCACAAGTTGGACAGGAGAACACGAATACATCCCTCAACTCACCATAAACAACACACCCCTAACACATACACACACACCCAAAATCCTAGGAGTAACATATGATACTCATATGACATTCAAACAGCACACCACAAACATTAAAAAGAAACTGACACCCAGACTTAACACCCTCAGGTCACTTGCTCACACAAAATTTGGACACAACAAAGAAACTACCACCACAGTATATAAACAATACATAAGATCAGTGATGGAATACGCAAGCCCAGCCTGGGCTTCTAACCTAGCTGAAACACATCATAGGACCTTACAGACTATTCAAAACAAAGCCCTGAAGATCATTACAGGCTGCACAGCTACTGCACCCACAGATCACCTACATCAAGAAACCAAAATCCTCAAAGTCAAAGACCATCTGGACATGAGAGGCACTCAATTCCTGGCAGCAGCCTCCACGAACCAAGACCACCCACTAAACTACATGGCAACACACCCACAGACACCAAGAAATATCAAAACAACACCCAGCACACGGTATCACACACAATTATTGTCCTCTCTCCCTCCCTGCCCACCCCGAACCAACTTCCAGAAGCACATCCATACTCATATCTCTCACCGATCCATCCACTCACTCACAGACAACACGCAGCTGCATGCACGACCTCCCGAAATCCATCCTTCCGAATCCTCCCTTCCTCGCGAGGACAGAGTCCACCTGGCCATGCTGAGATGCGGACACCATCCAGCTCTCCTGAGCTATCAGAAGAGACTGGATGACTCCGTTGTCGACTCCTGCCCGGGATGTAACACAGCACCCCATACCATTAAACACATCATAGAAGACTGCATTTCACACAACCACTTACGCCAACAACACAATCTACACTCAATGAGAGCTCTGTGGGAAAGCCCGATCGTGGCCATGGCCTTCCTCAGGGACTCGGGGCTGTTCGGCCAGGCAGCTTAGGGAACATCAACAACAACAACAAATATCAAAACTAGGCCTATTCTCCCACAGTGGAATTATAACTAATAGCATCAAAACTACCATTTCCAAAAAAAAATGAAAAAAAAAAAAATAATAAGGCTGCGAGTCTTTTCAAAAAAATTACCAAAGTGCTTTCCGCACTCTCTAACAATAAAATACACACTTACAAAGCATTAAAATACAAAAAGGAAATAAATAAAACCTAAAATAACAGGAGTTGTAGTTATGCAGAATTACCGAATGTGTCTAGTGTAGGGCTATTTATTGTATCTTCTGGGAGACTGTTCCAATCCCGTATGGTTCGTGGAAAGAATGAGTATTTGTAGAAGTCAGCATTAGTGTGGTAGGCCTATGTTTGGTACTTATGAGAGTGTGTGTTACGAGTGTTGCGGGTGTTTGAGTTGTGTAGGTAGGCTATTTTTTTTTTAAATGTCAATATAATTATGTGTGATTATATACATTACTGTGAGTCTGTGCCTGAGTCTTCATGTGTTAAGGGTTTCACTTTCCATGTTTATTTGATTTTTGATACGGGTTGTGATGCCTGGGGTTTGCGTGTAATTGTGTGTGATGAACGGGGTCGAGACGTTTCGCAGCAAGTGACGTTTCGCCTCAGGTTCGGTCAGAATCGGTTATGCCTGTTCGCAGCAAATGAATGAGACGGTTCGCAGCAGATTCGTTTAACTGCAATGAGACAGTTAGCAGCAGCTTAGGGAACAACAACTACAATAGGATAGGCCTATAAACTCCAGCTTTTGTCACTTGTCTTACAGCAGTGTTCCCGACCAATACTGCTGACTTTTAAAATATGGACCGGTACCGGTAAGCAGGCTTTTTAGTTCACCATCCAAAATACGATTAGCCCCTAGCCGCATTTTCCTTTACCATCATTATCTCCGATAGACTGGAAATGGTGTCGTATTTCACACCCAAATGCCATAAAAGGGTGTCCAATATCAAGCCAACTCAACCCTGCTCTTCCACAGGGTCGAAACTCAACCCGATTCAGACTTTCAGAGCTTGATAACAGTTTTAAGACTTTTTGTATATATCCATATACAGTGGAATCTCCAATCTCGATCATAATTGGTTCCCACAAATACCGATCGAGATTCGAAATATCGAGATGCGAAGTTAACTTCTTATGGGAAAAAATACAATCGGTTCCAGCCACTTGCCAACTAACCTACATCAAATCTGTCAATTTTCACATTTGCCCCCCACAATCACATGCAATATATATAATATGTTAAAATAGATAAAATTAATAATGAAAGAGTTTTATTTTTACCTTATATTTATTGATAAAGAGGTTTGTGTGGTTGATTGTTGGTTCCGAGGCGAACGCAGTTAGGTTACTGCGTCTCCGCACCCGGCGCACAGTCACCGTCAACAATTCTTGCAATTGCTTCCCTCACCCTGTCACCACTAGTACCGGCATTTTATGAATGCGATAAAAAAAGGTCCAGGTAGACGACTTCACAATACAAGTTTTCAAGCGAATGGCGGATGTGTGACTGGTACACCAAGTGGCCGCTAGATCTACCGACTTCAATAAATTTTCCATGGTATAAAGTTTAATCAAGTTTTCTTTTGTCTTTACTATTATTATATTAGATTTTCCTCATACAAATAATAATGTATATTAAAACATGGTAAAGTAATTTATATTACTACGTAAATGAAAGCGGCAGAGACAGGTTAGACTACCGCTTGAGACGATCGATACTAGCGGTACATTAGTATACAGGTGAACAAAACACAATGACTGTGAGGTTCACACATCGATTTGGTCAAGATTAATCTGTTTATATTAGTATATAAGCATCTAGCATCGATATTTAGCTATTAGCTATCGAGATTAACGTTTTTTCATCGAGATTTGTGATTGGGGAGAGCTTGAAGGTGGCATCGAGATGCGAAATATCGAGATGAGATTGATCGAGATATGTGAGCCTACTGTACAGTACTGTATAAATAATCAATTTGGATGTCATAATTATAAATGTACAGTACCTAGCTATATCCTCAGAATGTCCAAAAGAAGCGTCATAATACTATAGAAGGCCGATAACCTACCAGAGTTATTATATATAATACCCCAAAGTAAGCGATTATATTATAGGAATAGTCATCACAATTATTTACAAATTTAACTAGATCAAATTAATATCGAAATGATGGATCAAATATTGATCTTGTTTTCTGTTGTTTATACACATTGGAGGACATGGCCGCAGCCGCGGTGCCACTCCATTCGCGCCTAATCACCATTATATTTCGGTGTATTCTTACTTAAATTTATATAATTTGGGTTGATTAGGCTATACAATACAATATTACTAAGTACCGTAACAGTACACGCATATATATAAATATCATAACATTTGTGAAATATAGGTTCGACCGCGCAAAGCACCACGGCTGCGTGAGGGCCAGTAGGAACGTAGAGATATGAAGGGGGGGGGGGGGGGGAATCTAGCCTCGTGACCTTGACCAAGAGTCAAGTTCATAAAATCAGTGTTCGTCACGGTAATTAATCTGTCACTCCTCAGAATTATTGAAATGTCTATGTATGCGAATATTTCTTGCTCTACTATTAAACAAATAAATATGTTGTATAATTTCACCTAATATGTAATGTCACAACACATCTTAAATTGTATATTTGTTAGTAGTCTTGGCAAATCCACCGTCAAGGCTATTAACCTAATTGCAATGACGACTTGTCTATTTTGACTGCTATGTCGTCATTCCAACCGCGGTTAAAAAGAAAACGTCTAGAGTCTACTCCTTATCTTGCTCTAGGAGACGTTGTACATTAACCAAAACTACCACCGAAGGTGAAAAAAGCATAGAAGAGAAGAAAAAGGGGTTTACCTTAGTTACCGCTTAAGGCCCATCCCGTGTTCCGTCATGTGCAGATCCCTGTCGAACGTGCGCATGAGCGACCCTCTCTTGTCATCATTTTTTCACGCGCTCCATTGAATGAAGTCGCTTTTGTTGTGCTCCTTTAATTCACCCTGTTTAGGTTCGTTTCGGCTTATCTGGCCTTCTTTTTTGTTAGACAGATGTTACGTGATCTAGGGCACACGTAAATGGGCTCCTAAGTGTGTATAATGGAGACGCGTGTGGAAATAGCCTACCGAAGGTACGGGGGCGCCTGGCGTTCCTCGTATATGTTTTTCATTCTTTCTCTTTTCATATTCTTTTTTCCTGTTAGTCTGGGCATAGTTTAGCTTTTAGCTTAATTTAGCCTAGCTCGTTTTCTCATTCAGGAATTGCTATGCCCCTATGAGTTTTCATTTTTTCATAGCCTAGGTGTACCGTTGGTAAACAATCTTGAGATTTCGTTGGTGGCGGTGCTGTTTGTAAAGTTTGTGTCGGCCGCATTATTAGCGTTATTCCCGAGTCCCCCCTTTCGAGTCCTTCACTGTGTCTCAAGGGCCTGGGCGACAGGTGGTTCGTGATACTCCAGGGGTACCCCACGGGGGCCCCTCTTTCACACCACAGGGTTTTTCGCCCCTGACACATTCTCTGCTCACGGCTAGGCCACCCTTTTTCTCACCAGTTTCATTTACTGGTTTTTGTTTTCTCTTCCTGTTTCACCTCCATCCTTTCATAGTCTTTTGCCCAATCCAGGGGTACCTCATGGGGGCCCCTGTTTGTGCGAAACCACCCTCCCTGCCACTTCTCCTCATGGGCTTTGCTCTATCTCTGTGGGTTGGGTGGTTCCTGGGGGATGTGCCTCCTCTCCCCTGGTGTGTCTTCCTTGCCTCTCCCTTTACCGGTTGAGTCAGGATAAATTCAAGGAAGACACTGCTCAGCTTGATGGCCATCATTGCTTGGAGTTCATAAGGAGATGACGCATTTTTTGTGGCCTTTTTTGGTATTTGCGGGAGCTCGATTCGGTCCTCTGGGACGTTTCGGCTCCCCGCAAATTTGCGGAGATCGTTGGGGGGTCCCGCAAAATTGCGGGAGGGTCGTGTCGGTACGGTTATGCCTCCATTGGCCTGCAAATTTGCGGTACTAGTTGGCTTTACCTATTGACTTTTTTTATGTCATCTTCTTGCCTGATATTATATTGGTGTATGCACTTTACTGGTGTTATAGGCTCTGCATGTAAGATGTTGAGTGGTGGTTAACACTTTCTCCATCTTTGCAGGTTCTGCTAGTGCTCTTCCGCCTCGGCCACCCTCCTCACCTACCTCTGTGCTCCCAGTTTAGGGTGAGTACGGATACCTGTTTGCATGTGTGTTCCTGTTTCCCCATGCTCCTTCCCTGGTTCTTCTTGGACATTCTCTCCACTTACTCCTTCGACGTGCTGATTATGGTGTGTGTTCTTCTAGTGCAGGTAGGCTGCCTTGCTTTCGCCTTGGTTGTCGCTCCCCGTGCTTGGAGAGCCACAAGTCCTGCTTGCGCCACTCGCTCTGTGTGTCCTCTACGGCCTACCTCCCTGCTCTGTGTGGCACGTGTCTGGCCCTGGTGGATGTGCTGCACCATGGCCCTGGTTCCTCGGCGGCGGCTGTGGCCTCTGCTTCCCTTCCGTCGGTGTGGACGATGGTCTCCCGCCACATTAGGACTGTGGACCTCCGTTCCCCGGCCTTTGTTGCCGACCGGATCCGCGTCGCCCTGGGTATCCCTGACCCGACTGAAGGCCGTTCACCTGGCCCTCTCCCTGCTCGGGCCCTCTCCCCTGGGTCCCGCAGCCGGTCGTCCCATCGTCGGGGGGTTCCCCAGCTCCGTCCACGCTCTCGCTCGCCTCGTCGTCCGTCCTCTACTGCCCCTCGTCGTCCTCCTGATCGCCTTGACGACACCCATCGCCCTCGTCATGGTTCTAGCCCTGAGGCCGGGGTTAGCGGCTCTGCCCCCTGTGCGCCCTCCCCTGGCCTCTACAGATAGGGGCTCTACTCCCTTCCGCCCGCTTCCCCAGCCCAGACGCCTTCCTCTTACGTTGTCCTCTCCGCGCGCGGTTGTTCATGCTGTAGCTGGCCCTCTGCTCCCTCCTCCTACACTGTCCAGGAGGGTCCGCCTGGATGTCGTTGCTTCTCCTACTTCACCTGCTTCAGTGCCTATTCTTCCTTCACGGTCTCGTCCCACGGTGGAGGTCCCTCCCTCCTCCGCCTCGGTGCCGGGCCGCCCTGTTATCTCAGCCCCGGGGATCCTTGCTCTGTTTCCCCCCGTGGCTCCTTCTGGCCTCCTTTCACCCGGCCAGCCTTCCCACTCCCGTCGTCCTGCTCCTCCTCATTCTTCTCTTCCTGACCTTCACTTACCGTCTCGCCAGGGGGGTACCCCTCCTCTTGCCTCGGTGGGGTTTCGCGAGGTTTCGGGGTCCCCTTTCTCAGGAGCTGACGTGTCGCTGGAAGAGGAGGATGGTGCTGTTTCCCCCTCGGCCGTTCGTGATCGGGGACGAGTCCCTCAACGGCGACACAACCGTCGTCGCTCGCCTTCCTTGGGCCGCGACGCTGCTTGTTCGTGTCGTGGGTCTCGTACCCGCTCACGCTCGCCCCTACGGGCCGACCAATCTGGGGGGGGGGGGAGGGGGGGTCGCCTCTCTCGGATCGATTGTCGGCTATGCAGGGCTGGGTTGTGTCACGCTTCGACGGGTGCTTGGAGTCGATGGACGACTCCCTCTTCTCGCACTTCTTGGCGGTGACTCACCCTCAGCGCCTCACCCTACCTACCCCTGCTACGGTCCCCCTCCCTTCTGCAGGCCTACGCTCTGGTCAGACTTCAGCCGCCCTGACATCCTTCCGGCTGTTCAGTCCCTGGCTGTGTTGACGGGTCTGTCCTCCTATGGGACAGGTTTGTGCGACGCCGGTACGCCTGGCTTAGCCATCATGCTCGGTCACCCTCTCCCATTGGAGGCCTGGTTTGCTGAGGCCTTCGACTTCACACACCGATCCGTCGACGGCTCTCCTTCAGTCCCTCCCCCGGAGTCATCACTGATTTTGCCTCCTCTTGTGTCTGTCGGCGGGTTGGACGGCGCGTTCTGGTCCTGGATGAGCGCGCCCGTTCTTGAACTTTGTTCTATTGCTACCCCGTTCTTCTCTCACCCGGATCAGCCCTCTGTCGCCAAGGTTTTTCCCTTGCGACAGAGAGTGACGGACTTATTGTCTTGTCTTTAGGTTCCCTCCAGACGTCTGTTCACCACCTGCGGCTTTTCGAGGCGTCTGCGCCAGGCGATCTTCGCGAGGGTTTGGACCGCGTTCAGCGGGTCCACCTTCGGCTCGCGGTGTCTTTGGTTCCCGAGCTGAAGGCGGTTTTGTGCGCGGCAACTCGGCGACGCCCGACGGTACGGTCCTCGTTCTGCCGGCCGGCCCCCTTGGATATTCGTCAGGGTTTGTTGTACTCTGCGCTATATACGTCGTTTTTTTTTAAGCAGGATGCTTGGGAATGCTACGCTTCTCTGTCGGCGGCCCCTGCTTCCGACACGCGACGACGCGCTATGTCGTTGCGGACCCTGCTTACGTCACGCACCGACGCGCTGTGTCGCGCGCGGGGTCTTCTCAGTCCCGTCCTTCTGCCGGTCCTCTTCGGGGTGCTGCTGCAAGTGCTGCCGCCTTGCACGGGCGCAGGACTGGGACGTTGCAGGCCAGTGCGTCGGTTCCGCCTCGCACTTCTGTTCTTGCCCCTTTCATCCCCGCCGTGTCGGGGCTGGCCGGCCTTCCACTTCCGGCCGCCCTTCGACGGGGTCAGCCCCGCGCCGGCCTGGGGTTGGGGTGGCCCGCCCTTTTTGACGAGGTTGGGGGGGGGGGTAGAGGAGGTCAACGTGGCGCTCATGCCCGCACGGCCCGTACCGGGGGTACCTCCACGTCAACACAATGTGTAGTTCTCTGGGTCGGCCTCCTTGTTCTCCTTCTCGCCTGGCCGACCGGGTCGCTCCCCTCCTCTCGGGTGCTCCCTCGGGTTGTTTTCGCCCTTGCGCCCCTCGGTAGCCGCGAGGGACGTTGGGGGCGGCGGGTTGCGCGGAGGGGTCTCACCTGGAGGTGGACGTCCAGACCCCCACTCCGCTCTTGTCACCGACGCCGGCCCATCTCTTCAGAGGTGGCCCACGTGTTCACTTCCATGCCCGAGCTGGGTAGCGTCGAGGGAGTTGACCGCCGGTCACCCGGTTTTCCTCTCCCGTGTCTTTCTGGTACCGTCGACGAACTGCGACGCGATGCGACCGGTGGTGGATCTGTCGGCCCTCAACGGGCACATCGTGCACACACGGTTTCGGATGCTGCTGGTACCCCTGGTACGCCTGGCCCTGTGCCCTCTGTCGTTGGTAGTGTCGCTGGCCCTCCAGGATGCGTCTTGGCTCGTTCCTCTCCATCCTCGCTTCCAGCGATTCTTGGCCGTTCGGACTTCCGATCGTGTGTTCCTGTTCGACGGCCTTCCCTTCGGTCTCCACATCGCGCCGCGGATCTTCTCCACACTGGTGGGGCAGGCTCTGGGTCCTCTCCTCAGGAGCGGGCTCCAGATCCTGTTTTCCTTGGCCGATTGGTTGGTAGTTTCCGAAGCCCTAGGACTGTGCATTGGCGACGCCCTCACAGTCGTTCGCAACATCGCACGGTTAGGGTTCCCCTTCGATGTTCCCAAGTCACGCTTGACCCCGTCGCGTGTCGTGCCATGGGTCGGCCTCGCATGGGTTTTGTCCGGTGCTACGGTGACCCGGGGTCTGACGGCCGCGGTGCACCTTCGGTGGAAGGTCTTTGCCGTGTTGCACTCGGTCTCCCTCCCGGGGTGGCTCTGGGACTCGTTCGTGGGTTCGCTGCATTGGGCCGCTCTGCCCCTTCCCTTAGGGAGCCTCTGGCTACGCCGCCTCCTCCTCATGGGCACCGCGGTGTTTCCGTTGCCCCTATGGATCGGCTCCTGCCGCTCCCGCGTACCGTTCGCAGACGCTTCGGTTGCTCGGGGCTCGCTCTCTGCGGCTGTGCCCTGGACCGCCCCCCCGCCGACGGTCTGGGTAGCCACAGATACGTCGAGCGAGGTTGGGTGAGGTTCCCGATCGAACCTGGGACGTCCACTTCCCGGCAGATGGGTGGGTCTCCCTCCACTTACCCGTCTATGCCCTCGGACTGTTGGTTCCTTTGTTCTTCCTGCGGGACCACGCGCTGGCCCTCAGGGGTAAGTCGGTGGCCTTCGGCTTGGACACTCAGACAAGCTGTCCCCTGTTTCCTTATGCGGGGGTCCTCCAGGTCGTTGACTCTATTGGGGGTCTCGGTGGAGTTGTTCTTCCTCGCGGACCGACACCCCTTCTCCTTGCATGCCTCCTCCCTGCCCAGGCCTGCCACCCTGTGGGCGGCCGCCCTGTCGAGAGGGCAGGGCGTTCTTGTAGAATGGGCGATGAAACGGACTGTGTTCGTCGACCTCGCGGCTTCCTGAGGTGTTCCGGAGGTTGCCTTGTTCGCATCGGGGGTGCCGCGCCAGTTGCCTCTGGACCTCTCCCTCCGGCCTCGCGCTCCGGGGGGGGTCTGGACGCTTTCATGGTAGCCTGGTACAGGTGGCGGTCGATATACATCTTTCCGCCACCAGACGCGCTGTTGATGTGCCCAGTCCTCGCGAGGCTGCAGCTGTACCACGGCTGCATCTGGCTCCTTGGGCCTCTGTGGCCGGCACGGGCTTGGTCCGCCCGGTTGCCGCGATGGTGCCCGAGTCCGGTCCCTCTACCTGTCTCCGGCTTCCACTTGGGCTAGGTTGGGGACCTGCGGACCTCGTTGGCCTTCGCATCGTGCTTGTTCATGAGGCACGGTGGCTCCCGGTCCCCGGCCGGGCCCTGACTGACTTCCTGCAGCGTTCCTGGCCGTCTTCTCCTTGGGGGACTTACGGGTCCCGCTGGAGGTCTTTTACTAGGTGGCTACAGGCCACTCGCCTGCCAGTTGGCTCTCCTTCCCTCGTCCTACGCTCCTTGTTTCACCTCTTCCGTACACGTCACTTTCAAGTCGACGCTATACGTACCCACTTGTCTGCCGTCCGGGGGTCTTTGGGTCCGTCGCTGGGCTGGTCGTTCCGCCACGGGAGCTGGATTCCTTCCTGACGGCTGCCTTCCGGGATCGACCGCTTCCGCGCCAGGTCCCTCCGCAGTGGGATCTGGGGCGGGCTCTGGTCCTTCTGGCTTCACCCACGTATACAAGGGCCGCTACGCCGGTTCCGTTGCTCGGGCGTCCACTCTTCCTTGTCGCTCTGGCCACTGGGGATCGGGTGTCTGCACTAGCGGCATTGTCACGGCCCCGGGACTGCGTGCGATTCTCCCCGTCCTTGCATGGCGTCTCGTTCGCCTCCTCCCCTCCTTTTGTTACCACGCATGGGAGGGAGGCCCCCGCTTTCCAGCCTTTCGCCGTCCAGGCTTTACGGCGTGGGCATCCTCGCCATGTGTTGTGCCCGGTGTCAGCCTTGCACTCCTCTGTTGCGTCTGTGGCGCCGCCTTCGGGTACTGCTGTGTGGGTGTCTCCTCGGACAGGTGGGAGGCTCTCGCAGGTGCAGATGGGCCGCCACGTTTGTCGGACCGTTCGTGCCCGTCACCCTGTTTGTAGGGGTTCTGCGCACGATGTCAGATCCTTTGCTGCCTCCTTCCGGTTCCTGCCACGTCGATCCTTACCTGCCATCGCCTCAGCGGTTTTGTGGGTCTTCTATCAATTCCTTCATCTCCTCCTACCTCTCCGTGTCCAGTGTTCGACCCCCTCGGCCGGTGATTGCTCTCGGGGGTCGTGTTTCCTGGTGCTCTGGCGAAGATCCCTGGTCTTCCCCCCTTGTCCCTCGTTCTTTTCCTTCGTTTTATTTGACAAAGGGGAGGGGGGGGGGGTACGGGTTTGCAACACTGGATTGCAAGTTTGGGATTATGTATTGTTCCAGTACATAAGTGTTTTTGCCACATTGAAAATTGTGTTTTGTTCTTGTGTTCAGTGTTTTTGTTGGTTTTTGAAGAAAAGGGATTTTGGGTACAGTACCTTTTTGGTTTCAGACAAGTCTATGTTTTTGCATTACTATGAATGACGGGCATGTGTTAAAACTGTTCTTTTTAGCTACTCCTCAGTTTTTCACTCTTTTATTAAACTCTCTTGTTTAAATTGTGTCTTTGTCATTCGTAATTTTGTTTTATGCATTGGTTTTTTTGGTAGGTTGGGCTTGGATGTCCTCCTCCTATTTGTTATGCAGCCTTGACGTTGGATTTGCCAAGACTACTAACAAATTGGGAGGTTTGACGTACCTCCCAACCTACCAAATAGGAAAACCTACTATTTGGTAGTAGTCTTGGAAAATCCAACGTACATAATACCCTCCCTAACGCCGGACCCCTGCCCATCCGCGTTCTTCTGCTGACGTGAGATGTGATGACAAGAGAGGGTCGCTCATGCGCACGTTCGACAGGGATCTGCACATGACGGAACACGGGATGGGCCTTAAGCGGTAACTAAGGTAAACCCCTTTTTCTTCTCTTCTATGCTTTTTTCACCTTCGGTGGTAGTTTTGGTTAATGTACAACGTCTCCTAGAGCAAGATAAGGAGTAGACTCTAGACGTTTTCTTTTTAACCGCGGTTGGAATGACGACATAGCAGTCAAAATAGACAAGTCGTCATTGCAATTAGGTTAATAGCCTTGACGTTGGATTTTCCAAGACTACTACCAAATAGTAGGTTTTCCTATTTGGTAGGTTGGGAGGTACGTCAAACCTCCCAATATTCAAATTTATTGCCGATATGTTCTGTTGTCGATTATTCCAGTCCCTGACATACCTCATGATATTTGGTATATTACGCTATTTCGCTTTTATTTTGTCTTTATTTGCTTTGTAGTAATTATTCTGCAATGCATATTTACTTTCATTCTTAAAAATAGTCAGGAAAGGTTGTCCATATAATGTATATATTTAAAAGTCTGGATCGCCCCTTGTTCATTTTGTGCCACCCCACTATAATGAGAGTGGGTTATCAGACTTTGGGGTAACAGAAAATGCAGCTTATGCATTTAGTTCTTCCACACCTTTTATTCTGAATATTTTTTTGTTTTAACTTTCTTAGTAAATATATTTGTATTTTGTATTCCAATACAAAAGATATTAAGCGATA
This sequence comes from Paralithodes platypus, assembly GCA_032716605.1. Classification (NCBI taxonomy): domain Eukaryota; kingdom Metazoa; phylum Arthropoda; class Malacostraca; order Decapoda; family Lithodidae; genus Paralithodes; species Paralithodes platypus. The sequence goes on from CM064521.1 coordinate 49,156,345, forward strand.
TTTTTTGTATAGTGTAATTATGCAGGTATTACCGTACCGGTACTATCTATGATACATTCTGGCGCATTCCTTAACCCCTTCAGACTCATATGACGCAGAGGTTGGCAGATTAGCAATAAGAAATAGAGTTCTCTCACTCTTATAATTACCTCTCCAAAATATAATTAGTTTTCTGCCCACAGCTAACTCAAAGACAACTGCAGAGGTTGAAGTAACTAAACTAAAGGTTTGTAAATACCCCTGATGGTAATAAAGGCTTTAACCCCTTATTGGCGGCGCTCGACTTAAGTCGTGCACCAATTTGCAGCAAGTTAGGAGCATTATTAAGGCTTTTAAAGGGTTAAAATAGAGTGCAAATGGCCGGGAGCACAGCGGGCCAGACAGCCGACTCCCAGGGCTTACCACCGCCCATTAACTCATGTTCCCTGTGTTCTCGAGAGGCCGGCAGTGTAGCCAGTAGTGAGCATAGCTGGGAAAAATATACCGATATATGCTAAACTCCCATGTTCGTGGCATCACTGCAAGAGAACCACGAGTGCTACGTAGCTCGTTCTGGTCTCATTTTGAAGCTTTTAGTGCCTAGTTTTTTGCTAAATAAAAAAAAAATCATGCAGATGCTTGATTTATCATGCAGGAGGGCCTGAATATGCCCAAATGAGCCCAAAACACCCCGCTAGATAAGGGTTAAAGTATCCCTAATAGGCTCAACATTGCGTCATATGTCGGAGAGGGTTAAGGTTATCCTTCAACACCATCGCATCGCATTCCTAATGTCAGTCTAGAGTAGAGGTGGACCGGATATTGATTTCTTGATATTTGCGGATACGGATGTAGATGCGGATATTTATTTTCAGTATTTGCGGATGCGGATGCAGATAGTTTTAGCCCTCAAGAGTTTTAGCCACAGGTAATGGAAATTTTAAGATACTAAAACATTTGAGACAAAAATATATTATAAGTAGAGGAAGCATGAGTATATGAACTATATTATAAGTAGAGGCAGCATGAGTATATGAACTATATTATTAGTCTTTATTTATTTATTAGTCTTTATTTAGGATAGTCTAGTTCTTTACCCTTTTAATACCCACATATCCTTCCTAAGCAGCATAAAATCGTCTAATGATAGCAAAATATACTTCTAAAACGTGTCAGAGCTTCAAGGGGTTAATAGTTAATTAGTTATTCTGTAAAAGTGTAAATATAATAAGTTTTTATGACTTATTAGTTACGAAAATATGCACTATATCCGAATTATTGGATGCGGATGCGGATGCGGATGCGGATATGGATATCCGGTCCACCTCTAGTCTAGAGTATATATTTGTCTCTACCATAATTTTACACAAGATTTCCTAATTGGTGTAGTGTACTGGGTTTAGTGGTAATTATAGGCCTATATCATATAATTACATTTTTGGCTAGCTGTTCGACATTAACCCGTCCAGTATATTTTGTTCTGGCAACTATTAGACCATTTGATTCAGTTTATTAAGAAAGACTTAGGCTAGCAATGGGGAACAGGAAAACGTCATCAAAATATCACTCATTTCTATATGTATTAATGTTACAGACCACTTGCAAGTTTCGTTCTATAAGGAAGTTGGAGTTGTAGACATCGATATTTAGCAGGATTACCGGTACCAGCTTAAATACGGTTGTAGTTTATTTATATAGGCTATACATAAAATCCAATTCAACATACCCTTTAGCCATCAGAAACCTACATTATTATTGCATTTCTGTTTACAATCGATGTCTACAGCTTCAACTTCCTTATAGCCTGAAACTCAAGTGGTCAAATTCCTAAATTGGTGTAGTGTAGCCTACTGGGTTTAGGCTAGTGGTAATTATATAGGCTATCATATAATTATATTTTTGGCTAGCTGATATTAACCCATCCAGTATATTATGTTCTGGCAACTATTAGACTATTTTATTCAGTTTATTAAGAAATACTATTACTTTCTGTGTCTGTGGTCAAAAGATTTCGACTTCTCCAGTTAGGAAGAATCCACTTATTCAAAACAATCAGCCCCAGTAAAAACCTGGCATAACAATATTAATACAAAAATAATAATAATAAACCTGTGTTGGTCAGTGTCAATTTAGCTACTTTCCCACGACACTAGCGGTATTAAAGCCACATTTTCCTTTACCATCATTATCTCCGATAGACTGGAAATGGTGTCGTATTTCACACCCAAATGCCATAAAAGGGTGTCCAATATCAAGCCAACTCAACCCTGCTCTTCCTCAGGGTCGAAACTCAACCCGATTCAGACTTTCGGAGCTTGATAACAGTTTTAAGACTTTTTGTATATATCCATATATAAATAATCGATTTGGATGTCATAATTATAAATGTACCTAGCTATATCCTCAGAATGTCCAAAAGAAGCGTCATAATCCTATAGAAGGCCGATAACCTACCAGAGTTATTATATATAATACCCCAAAGTAAGCGATTATATTATAGGAATAGTCATCACAATTTTTTACAAATTCAACTAGATCAAAATAATATCGAAATGATGGATCAAATATTGATCTTGATATGTAAAGCCTGTTATTTATACACATTGGAGGACATGGCCGCAGCCGCGGTGCCACTCCATTTGCGCCTAATCACGATTATATTTCGGTGTTTTCTTACTTAAATTTATATAATTTTGGGTTGATTAGGCTACATAATACAATATTACTAAGTAACATTACACGCATATACAATATCATAACATTTGTGAAATATAGATTTGACCGCGCAAAGCACCACGGCTGCGTGAGGGCCAGTAGGAACGTAGAGATATCGAGGGGGGGGGGGGGGGGGGGGTTCAGGCATCTAGCCTCTTGACCTTGACCAAGAGTCAAGTTCAGAAAATCAGTGTTTGTCACGGTAATTAATCTGTCACTCCTCAGAATTATTGAAATGTCTATGTATGCGAATATTTCTTGCTCTACTATTAAACAAATAAATATGTTGTATAATTTCACCTAATATGTAATGTCACAACACATCTTAAATTGTATATATTCAAATTTATTGCCGATATGTTCTGTTGTCGATTATTCCAGTCCCTGACATACCTAATGATATTTGGTATATTACGCTATTTCGCTTTTATTTTGTCTTTATTTGCTTTGTAGTAATTATTCTGCAATGCATATTTACTTTCATTCTTAAAAATAGTCAGGAAAGGTTGTCCATATAATGTACCGGTATATATTTAAAAGTCTGGATCGCCCCTTGTTCATTTTGTGCCACCCCACTATAATGAGAGTGGGTTATCAGACTTTGGGGTAACAGAAAACGCAGCTTAAGAAGCATCTTGATTTGGTAGCTAGTGTTGTTGTTGGTGTTGTTGTTCCCCAAGCTGCCTGGCCGAACAGCCCCAAGGCCCTGAGCAAGGCCAAGGCCATAACCAAGCGCCCCAACAGAACCCTCCCTGCTGACCACAATAAAGCCTGGGTGACCGGAGCCACGCTATGGCGGGGAGCTGAAGAGGGTGCGGAAACGCCCAGGAAACCAAAGCCCAACCCAGGGCCCTGTGCCCCTCAGCAATTATGAAGAGAAAGTTGAGGGGCAAAGGAAAAATGTGACGCTTTAGCTTCCAATCTTGGTAGATTGGGAGGTCAATCCACGGAAGAGACGCCGTCACTTGAGATCTAGAAAATATATAAGTAAAAGGAACAGTCAGAGTAAGCTATGGGTATGGCAGAGATCGCTCAGCTCTCACTCTGGTAGACCAGCCCATCACCACATGACTAGAACCCAATCCTCTCGGCATCAGCTAGGAAAGGCCCTAGAAAGCCGCCTTTGGCGGGGGATAGCTCCCCTATTTCAACCCCTTTCGGGATTGGGCACCCGCTCAATAGCTAGTAGCTGGTGTTGGACGGTTCGCCGCAGTTCCAATTATCGTCCGGGCTCGTTCGCCTCGTTAAGGCGAACCGTCACTTGCAGCAAAACGTCTTGCTCCCGTGATTAACCTGGCTGCTTTTGTGTTAATTTTTTCAAGTGTGTTAATGTTAGATTGTGTGTATGGATCCCAAACTGCGGCGCAGTACTCCAGTGTTGGGCGAACAAGGGTGTTATAAGCTATGTGTTTGATGTCTCGTGTACAATTGTGTAAATTCCTCCTCAAGAACCCTCAGTTCAGTTCAGTTGCATGGCGGAAGTAATGCCTTAAAAACGGCACTTCCTGATGTATCTTTTTCTTGCGGTCTGGGTCTTATATTTATTTGTCTAATTCTTTCACTTTCTTGGTTCTTATTTTCCAAAATTGATATATTACTATTTTGCTCTCTTCTATTGTATTTATGTTGAAGAGCAGATTTCCAACTACTATTTCTTCATCCTCTTGGTAGGGTTGTTGCAGTACTGTACTTCTTCTTTGCTCCTCGTTGTATGTTGGGCAATGTAGTAGGTAGTGGTTCAAGTCCTCCATGGCAGCTCCGCACATTAGACACTCCGTTGATTGGTTACAAAATCTCTTTCTATTCCCCAACTTCAGATTATTGCTTCTATATTTGAACAGGATCTCGGAGGCCTCTCTGTTGTCGTACACTTGCCCCTGTCCTCCCGGTTCTTTTCGCCATGCTTTATACAGTTTCAGACTTGATTTTTCTTCCAGCTTTGTTCTCCACTCATTTGTATCCCACACTCTAACCTTTTTCTTTATTTCTTTATTTTGTCATGTTCTCTCCTTTTATCCCAACCATTCTCCTATCTTCTATTAAACCCCTTATCCACTTATTTTTCTTTTTCTCTCTCATCTCCTCTAATATTCTTTCAAGTAATGCATTCCCTTCCCCTCTCAGAATATAGTACAGATATTTCAGTTGCCCTTCCATTATTCTTGCCCTCATACTTGATATGCCTATCTCCCCTCTAAGAGCCGCCTCCTGTGCATACCTCGGTGCTCCCATTATTTGCCTACTAACACTATTCTCTATCCTTTGCAATCGTTCTACCTCCTGCTTTGTGAAGTTTATGACATTAGCACCATATAGAATCGCTGGGAGAGCTACACTTTTCCCGTATATCTTGCCTATTAACAATCTTGAACAACTCCTTGCAACTATTGAATATTTCATATTTGCCAATCTTATTGCCTTCTCTATCATTTGTTCTTTCTGTACCTTAAAACAGTTCTTGCTATCATTTATCGTAATCCCAAAATATTTTATTTTATCAGTGACCGTTATTCCTGCTATTTCCTGAGGCTTTTCCTTTTTATTAAATACTATTATACTACTCTTCTGCAGATTTATTTCTAACCCACATTCTCTACTGGTATTTGTTACTGTCCTTATAACTCTCTCTGCATCCTCTATACTCTGTGCCAACAACATTCCGTCGTCAGCGTAGAATAGGGATGCAATTTTGAGTGCATCATCCTTATATCCTATATCTAACTTTTCTAGTTCCTGCATTATTTTGTAGGTTACTAACTTGAACAATGTGGTAGAACCTGTGCACCCCTGCCTTATTCCACTAGTTACTGGTATTTTTATTTCTTCTCCCTCCCTTAGTCTCACATTTGTACTATCTCCTTCATACATTTTTGTTATCACCTCTATTGTTTGTGGATTTTATAGGTTTGACTCCTGCAAGGAGATAAAGAAAACCTAATATTTAGTAGTAGCCCCGTAATCATTGACGATTATGCCTATTACATAAGGCTACTTCTTCAAACGCTCATACGCGTAGTTTGAATCTACCGCCGCAGAGCACAGAGGAACCTTCATCATAAGCACACGCAAAATCACTCATGGTTCGTCTTTATGATTGGGTTCTCACTACGAAAAAACTTTGTAACAAATAAAATAAGAATAACTATTCATAAGCTTTCCATATTCCGTGGATGTACTTCTGTGGATTCTTGGACCAGACGCTGACTAGCGCATCTATCCGCCTTCACTGACATGTCAAGTATACCAAAATCCTTAATACATCAACGAATGGGAAGGGGATGGTCGGGAGGGCCCCAGTCGTCAATGATTACGGGGCCACTACTAAATATTAGGTTTTCTTTATCTCCTTGCAGGAGTCAAACCTATAATTTATTAGTGGCCCCTCCATCATTGACAATTATGCCTGATATCTAAGACTGGAGGGGGACATTCGTAATCATATCATAACCATTGCAAATAGAATAGGCAGATAATCAAACAACCACATAGTATTCTTACTTTGTAAAAAATTATATATTTATGTACTGTATAAACTTTATATGGATATGGAGGATATGGAGGAAGTGGAGGAGATGAGCAAGGTGTTTAAGGATGAAATCTGTGCAGCATGTGAGGAGGTGTGTGGAGTGAGGAGAAGAGGGAGGGGAGTGAAAGGTACAGCATGGTGGACAGAAGAGGTAAGAATAGCTGTGGAAGAAAAGAAGAAAGCATATAGAGAGTGGTTGGGTAGTAGAGGGAATGAAGATTCCGAGAGACAGAAACGAGCGAGGTACGTGGAGAGTAAGAGGGTGGTGAAGAGAGTAGTGAAGGAAAGTAAGAGAAGAGTAGATGAGGAATTTGGAAGGAATCTGAGTGTAAAATGGAGGGAGAGTAAGAAACTGTTCTGGAAAGAAGTCAAGAAGTTAGGGAAGGTAGCAAGGGAAACAGTAAGGGTGTGAAAGATAAGAATGGGAGAATGCTAGCCGAGAAGCAAGACAGAGTCGAAAGATGGAGGGAGTACTTCAGTGAGTTGCTAAATGAAAGGAATGAAGAGCCAGCAAACATAGCTGGATATGGTATGGGAGGGAGAAGAAGAGAAGTAGTGGAGGAGGAGGTGGGGAATTGGTGAAAAGTTTTGGTGAAAGCACCAGGAACAGATGAGTGGTGTGGGGAAATGTTGAGGTATGGTGGTGAGATAGTGATAGAATGGGTATGGAAAATGTGCAAACTAGCATGGGAGAAGGGGAGTGCACCCGATGACTGGAAGACTGGCATAATAGTCCCCCTATATAAGGGCAAAGGGAAAGAGGAGTGTGTGGTAACCACCGAGGAATATGTCTTCTAAGCGTAGTAGGGAAGGTATACAGTAGGGTAGTGATTGAGAGAGTGAGAGTGAGAACGGAGAAATGGATAGGCGACGAGCAGGGAGGTTTTAGGAAGGGAAGAGGATGTGTAGATCAGATTTTTACCCTGAATTGTGTTGTGGAGAAGTATCTGGAGAAGAAACAAAAGGTGTATGTTGCCTTTATGGACTTGGAGAAGGCCTATGACAGAGTGGATAGAGAAGTTTTGTGGAAAGTACTTAGAATATACGGAGTAGAGGGCAAGTTGCTGAAAGCAGTGAAGAGCATGTATGAGGGTGCAAAGACGGCAGTACGTGTGGAGAGTGAGCAGAGCGAGTTCTTTGACCTGAATGTTGGTTTGAAACAGGGGTGTGTGATGTCCCCGTGGTTGTTTACTGTATATATGGATGGAGTTATGAAAGAAATACTATCAAGAGCAGTGGATGTTGGTGTATCGCTGAAAAGGGAGGGAATTGAGTGGAAGCTACCTATACTGCTGTTTGCGGATGATACAGTTCTGATGAGTGATAATGAATGGGAGTTGCAGGGTCTGGTAAATGAGTTTGGACAGTGTGCGAAAAACGGAATTTGAAGGTAAATACGGGGAAGAGCAAGGTTATGGTCTTCGAAAGGGGTGAAGTCACAGAGTGTGAGGTGAAGCTGAACGGTCAGGCTATGGAGATCGTCAACTCTTTTAAGTATCTGGGCAGTGTGTTGAGTAAAGATGGGACTATGGATGAAGAGGTGCGGGAGAGGGTACAACAGGGGAAGAGGGTTGTAGGAACGCTAAAAGCAGTAACAAGAATAGGGTGGTCAGTATGGAAGTGAAGAAGTCCTTGCATGACAGTGTGGTAATCCCGACACTGACTTACGGAAGCGAAGCATGGACGTTGGTTGAGAGACTCAGACCAAGAGTGAGAGCAGTGGAAATGAATTACTTAAGGAGTGCGTGCGGAGTTACATGGAGGGATAGACAGACTAATGAGGAAGTAAGAAGTGTGGTGTGGAGGTAGATGTGCTGGAAAGTGTGAAAAGGAACAACTTGAGATGGTTCGGCCATATGGAACGTATGGAAAGCGAGAGAATGACTAAGAGGGTGTACGAGAGCGAGGTGGAGGGACAGAGGGGGAGAGGTAGACCGAATATGAGGTGGAAGGATGGAGTGAGGAACTACATGAACGAAGGCGGTGCTGGTTGGGGGGAGGGGCGTCGACTGACTGGGGACAGAGGTGCATGGGGGCGGTTCGTTCGTGGCCACCCCTTCGGGGATCACGGCGTCAGGCAATAGATAGATAGATAGATAAACTTTATACAACATATAAAAAAGGGGTACAAGCAGGGGCATGCTTAAAGAAGCCTGCTTGAGGAAAAAAAGGTAACTATGAGAATCTGTTCACAGATCTGAAAGTTAAAGGCACCCCACTTAAATTAAGTGGTGAAAAATAAAACTTTATGTCTACATGTGCACATATAATCCCCATTATTCTAATGTGTATATTCCTTAAAATTAAACACAAAAATAGAATAAATTCTTGTACTATCGCAGATGTACTTACTAAAACGCTACTCGTAGTTGCAACTACCGAGAACTCTTAAAATTAAATTGCTTCAACAGTGTATCCCACTTAAAGAAACCATTGTTGTACTACTGTACCTCAACAACATTTCCCGTAGGCTTTACTACAGAGAAATTTTAATCACAACACTTATACATTGTATCACAGCTCGTATACTCTGTACATATCCTCCGGCGGGGTCTAGGGTGTCTTATGTTTCACTGACTGCACACCCCCCCCCCCCCCTCTTTCTTAACCTAAACCATTAGTGACTTAGAGACCCATCTAGACCCTTTGCCGTAACGCTATACATGGCATTGATGGTTTGTCCGACAGGTATCGAGTCAAAAACGTGTGATTTGAAGCCCATAGTCGAGTAGTAGCTATGTCTTCAACAGATTTTTTTTTGAGAAAACGTAAAGATACTGCCTATTTGCGTAAATCGTGGGCCCTACCCACTACGCCGGGATTACTCTCTTTAATGACTTCTACTAGCAGAGAAGCCATTTTATGTTTCATTAATCTTTTACCTGTACTTGATACCCATAAAGCACCTTGTTGGTTAAGAGGTGCCACTCTCATATATTTGGTTAAAGCTTGTACAGGACACAAATTATGGTGCACTTTACCCCGTTTCAACGCCGGCACCGTGAACTCTGAGAAAACATGTTCACTATGTTCATTCTTGGCGATGAACCCTGGGGAAGGTGCAATATGAATGCAATCATTTAGTCTACCAAACCTTATGCAATTAGGGGTGTTGCTCATCGCCGCCAGCTCAGACACCCGGTTACCAGTTGCCAAAGCCATAAGGAACACAGCCTTTTTTAATAGTAATTCAAAATCTGCCGTATTCTGATAAGACAGGAATGAAGCAAAGATAATGCTTTATCAAGAGACCAGGTAGGCATGAGCTGACGGGGAGGTGGGCGGAGTTTGAAGCATGCCCTCATGAAACCCGTTTCTTCCGCTTGTGGTATGGTTAGACCTGTAAGGTCAAAGCATGGCACCCTGATAGCTGTTAAGTGATTTTTTAGAGTCACTACAGATAGACGTTTCTGTTCAAACAAATAGTTTAAATAATTAAAAACTAATGCCACTGAAGGTACTGTCTGTTCTGTTCTAACTATCCAAGAAGTAAAGGACTGCCAAAGAAGGGTGACCGCTCTCAACCCTCCAACTATCGTCCAATTGCTCTTATCTCTTGTCTTTCTAAAGTTTTTGAAACTATTCTTGCTTCCAAATTTCTTAAGCATTTCTCTTCTCATAATCTGCTCTCAGATCGCCAGTATGGCTTCCTTAAGGGTCGCTCTACTGGTGATCTTCTTTCATATCTTACTAACTCTTGGTCATCCTCCTTTCGGGACTTCGGTGAGACTTTTCTATTGCACTAGACATATCGAAAGCCTTCGATAGAGTCTGGCATAAATCTTTAATTTCTAAACTACCCTCCTTCGGTTTCTATCCCTCCATCTGTGCCTTTGTCTCTAATTTCCTTTCCGGCCGTTCCATAGCCGCGGTTGTGGACGGCCATTGTTCACTTCCTCACCCTATAAACTCCGGTGTTCCTCAGGGCTCTGTCCTATCTCCTATTCTCTTTCTAATTTTTATAAATGATCTCCTTAACTGTACCTTAATTCCCATCCATTCATACGCAGACGACTCAACCTTGCACTACTCCATTAGTTTTTCAGAACGCCCCAGCCAGCAATCCCTCAACGACAAACGTAATGAAGCCATAGAACTCTTAAATTCTGATCTAAATACTATTTCCAATTGGGGCAGAGAAAACCTTGTTAACTTTAATGCTTCCAAAACCCAATTTCTCCATCTATCTACCCGTCAGGATCTCCCAGCGGACTATCCCTTATTCTTCAACAATACAAAAATCAACCCTTCATCTTCTCTCAATATTCTTGGTGTCTCTTTTTCTTCTGCTCTCATTTGGAAGGACCATATTACCAGTCTTGCTAAGGCAGCCTCCCAGAAGCTGGGTGTGCTCAACCGCCTTAGGGGGTTCTTTTCCCCTGCACAGCTTCTTGCTCTGTACAGGGGCATAGTGCGCCCTTGTATTGAGTATTGTTCACATGTGTGGGGAGGTTCCTCTCACACTGCTCTCCTAGACAAAGTTGAAAGGAAGGCCTTTCGTATCATTAACTCCCGTCCACTCACCAACTCTCTGCAATCTCTCTCTCTCCGCCGCAATGTTGCATCTCTCTCGCTATTCTATCGCTACTATAATAATCAGTGTTCCTCAGAGCTATCCCAGTGCATACCACCTCCTTTACGTAGGGCACGTGGTACCCGTCTTGCAACTCAATCCCACCCCTACTCTGTGCAACTCTCCAACCCAAGAGTGAAACGTTACTCTCAAACTTTCTTCTACTCAACAGCTGAGCTCTGGAACTCTCTCCCAGAATCAGTCTTTCCCTCTTCCTATGACTTAAATTGCTTCAAACTCCGTGTGTCCAGGCATTTTGGCTCGAACGTCCCTTGATTTTGGCCCTGTCACTCTTTCAACTATGGAGGAGGCACTCGCTATAGGCAGTTATGCCTTTTGCCTCCCTCAATCACATAGAAAAAAAAAAAAAAAAAACAAAAAACAAAAAATGAGATTGATATTGCCTCTTGGTAGATTGTGTGTACTGATTCATAAATTTATCTGTCACGGTTCTACCATACGGCGTTAACCACTTGGCCTCCTGAATGTCCACAATGCAAAAGTCAGCGAGGTCTTTAGATTGCCAATTGTGTCTAAGTGGAAATACCCGACCGGGAGCGACACCGGGTTCGGGCACCACGTTATCAATTGCTGGTACCACAACTGCGCTGGCCACAGGGGCGCGATTAACGAGACTACGCCTCGATAATCCTGTAGTTTGTTGACTATGTGGCACATTAGAGAAGCGTCTGGTGGCGGAAACAGATAAATGGAACTCCACATGTTCCAATGCGTCGGGCCCCCCCGCCGGCGTTAATGTCCGGCGTGTGAGGTACCGAGGGAGTTTGTGATTCTCCTCTGATGCAAACAGATCCACTTGTGGACGGTAAGGCTCTGCAATCATTTGATCGAAAATTTTCTGCTTGAGTGCCCACTCTACCGTTGTACTCTGTCTCCGAGACAGACGTTTGCTACGCCTGGGAGATATGATGCATGAAGATGAATGTTCAGCTTGTCGGCTAGAACAAAAATCTTTTCTGACACGTCTAGCAACTTCCGAGACCTCGTTGACCCTTGTTTCTGAATGCAGTGAACTGCATTGAGATTGTCCATCCTGAAAGCCACCGATTTTTCCCGTAAAGTAGAGCCGTGAACTTGAAGGAAATACAAGGGGACTAGTAATTCTTTTACATTTATGTGGGAGGTTTCTGAATGGGACCAAAGCCCTTGACCCTGATGCCCGAGGTTTGACTGAAAGCCCCAACCTATCGTCCCTGACGCATCCGTGTCCACCCATACCGTCGGCGGAGGAGAGATCCATGACATGACTGAGTGCAACACTTCCCTCTTCGCCCAGACCGCTAGTAAGCTGTGTATTAATGTTGGGATAGGCCATAATGTTCCCGCCGGTAATAGTGGGAAATATTTGTTGCCCTCCAAGATTAAATGTTTGACTTTCAACCGGCCCAACTTCACAGTTAGTTGAACCCAGTTGAGAGAACCGACTAGAGATTCCCAGAGTCTCCGTGTCGTAGTCAGACTGTGGAGAAACATAAAAAAAAAAAAAAAAAATTGCGAAATCTGTTTCGATTGTCCACACTCTGACTCAGAGAGAGAGACGCTGTGTCCCAGACCAGCCCTATCCACTGAATTACTCGTGAGGGAACAAGGTTTGACTTTACTAAGTTGACCTTGAATCCTAGAGATTTGACATGGTTTAACGTAATGTTGACATGAGTGTTGCATAACTTTTCTGTCTCTGCCACCACCAGCCAGTCGTCCAGATACCACAAGATCCTGATTCCCTGTTCTAAAATGGGCATCAGGGCTTGCCGGACTAATTTTGTGAATATGCGTGGCGCTAGGTTCAATCCAAACGGCATCCTTTGAAAGACATAAGTCTGATGCATTATTCTTAAAGCCAGAAATTTTTGAAATCTCTTGTTTACCGGGACGTGCCAATACGCGTCTGTCAGGTCTAATGAACACATCCACCCTCCCGGCGGAAGCGTTAGCCTGATTTGATTCACGGTCAGCATCCTGAAGGACACGTTGTGAATGTGGAGATTCAAATAAGACAGGTCTACGACCGGTCTCATCTGAATACTGTCCCTTTTTGGTACTAGAAATAGTTTGGATGTAAACACCGGGTAAGTCGGGGGGACTGGGATAATGACACTCTTGGTAATCATCTCCTGAACTAGTGACTCCACCTCTAAAGAAACATGATTGTCCTTTGTCGGCTGACGTAAGCGAGGTCGCCGGAGCCACTGCCAAGTGATGCCTTTGCGTACCACAGTCCTCGCCCATGTTCTTAATGGCCATGCTTGATGACACGCCCGGAATGACCCAGTTAGCAGACTGGGGTTCGCCGGCTGGACTACTCTCTGTTCCAACACGCCTTTGACTGGCCCCGGGAGTGAGAGAGACCTTAGTTTTTTGCTGGTGGTGGTGTACTCTTGGACGACTGGCTGGGTTTGGCTGGAGGTGGGCCCTGACCTGGTCGTTGGTGAAACCTGTGGCCGTTACCTGAGAATTTACCCTGTTTATACCTGACTTGAGCCTGACCCTGGGTGGAAGGGGACTTAGGCTGATGAAAAGGCTTAGACCCACTAGCTTGAGCTTTCAAAACTGGTTTGGGTTTAGGGAAAGTGAAGGTAGGCTTCTTAGGTTGAGAGGGACTTTGTTTGAATGCTTGTGCCATATTGAAAACAGTCTTCCAAACTGCTGGAGACATCAAAGAAGGAGTTAGAACTGGAGACAGAACTACTTGGCTTGCAATACGGTCAGGAAGTTTCTTTACTAAGAACATCCTCAGATCCTGCCTTGCTCGAACTGCCTCTAATAAGGCCGTCCGAATATCTCCTAAAGACAATGGAAGTTTGGAGAAGCAAGCGCCGGGAAAGTTCAATGGCCTTCCTGACTTCCGCAGCTTCGATCGCCTGAGAAGAGCGTAACATAGACTTTGTTACTTGCTGGGTAACAATATATTGTGAAAACAGTCTAAACGCTTTTCCTCTTAACCTAAACTCGCGGTCTAGGTGAGCTGGGGAAGGCGTGCTAAAAGGATCTTTTAATTCGCACAAATTGATTTTAGGGGCAGCCAAGAAATCAAACAAAGCAGAGGGGACTCCTCCGGCACTAAAAACCGGAAGAGAGAACCAAGTATGGTGGTCTTGAGGGATTTGGTGAGAAGATTTTGAAGTGAAAGTAGTGGCAAAATTTTGAGCCTCTGTTTCCCATTCCACCCAAGGTCCCGTACCCAACTGCAAGACTGGATTAGAGGCTGAGTCTGTGATTGGAAACATATCCAAAGCCGAAAGTGCCTTGATGTCGTTAAAGCCATCATTCTTAGTCCAGTCAGAATATAGTTTTGAAGCTGAGGCAGGGGGTAGGGCTGGTGTTGATGCATACACAAAAAAGTCATGGTTATAATAACTTGGAATGGCCTTAATATGAACATCTAAAACATTTCCTTGACTATCCAATGCTCTGAGTTTTCTAGACTTATTGCCCTGGATTACCCATTCATGTGGTACAGGGAGCTCCCCCGAAATAGTAGCTTGTGCTGCCTCTGGCTTAGTTGGTAACATTGCTACCCATGACTCATCAGGCCCGTATAAAAGAGGCATAGCTCCTTTTTTGACTGGTGCCTTGTCTAAAGGGGGGGGGAGTTATGTCTGATATGACTCGCACATTGGAAGTAGTGAGAGCTGCTGTGCCTGGCACATTGGAAATTGGGTCTGACACAAGAGGAGGGTTAGGTATTTTAGCTAAAGCAATGGATGTAGCCAGAGGTCGCACATTCGTCGACGTCGCGGGAGCTCCCGTACCAACTGTAGGAGTTTCCGGCGTAGGGCCAAAGAACTTATTAAGTGCATTCAATAGTAATCCATCAATCTCTTCTGCAGTTACATACCTAGCAGATGACGAACTCCGTGGAGATTCGACAGTACCCTGAGAGTCATCTAGATGGTGACCTGACTCTTCAACTTCCATCTCTGAGACCAGAGAACGCTGTTCTTCATCCCTTAAGTCTGGCCTATCATGGGAAGATCCCGCCGAAGCCGGGACCTCCACATGCCGCCATGTTAAATCTGGGATAGAAGATGGTACATCGGCATCCCGGTGGACGTCAGCCACTACTTGAGACACAAAAGGATGTGTGGTGTCCTGCCAGGGCTGAGAGTATCGCCATACACCTTGGCAGTGGCTGTTACTCGCTTGCGAGCCTGGTAAACTCTCCAATTGGGAGCCCTCACCCGAGCACCCCAGAGGTTTATAGTTTCCGTAAGATGCAGTACTGTACTTCTAAATCTGAGACTGACACACGTGACCTGGTAGAACAAGCATGAATATCAGGTGATGAAATGTCTGCCGGGGCATCCTCCACCACATTCTCTGACTCCACCCTCGACCTGTCAGATTGGACGTTAGACTTGGTGGGGGTAGAGGCAGAAAGCGGGGTACCAGGCTCCGGCGACAGCCGTGAGTCCCTTCGCGCCGGAGGATCCCTTTTGGATGATTTATGACTCCTACTAGACTTATGTTTAGTTCTAGTAATGTCTTTAGGTCCCCTACTATCTTCCCTTTTCCTCTTCTTTGGAGGTGAAGCAGAGTGGCCCGAAGCTTTCACCTGCTTCCTCAGGGGTGACCTTGATTTGGACCTCGTCGCCGTTGCCGAGGGTGACGGTGAGCGTCAGGGGATTTGCCAGGGGAGGGTGTGGTAACCTGTCCCCGTCCAGTCTCTGAGGTCTTATGTGCACGTATCTTAGACTTAGGGGGGGCCTGTTTGACAATTAATAGCTCCCAAAGCTCAAGGTTATCACATTGCAATGCTTTATGTGCTACATTTGTTGAATAGGTAGCGAGAAGTTGTTTCACTTCTTGCAAAACCACCGCCGCAGTATTATCCTTTTGAATTAAAATGTTAACACTTAAGAGGTTACAAATAGTGCAATTCTTTGTCACCCATATCCCCCGTGACCTATCGAGGCATTTAACACATTTAATGCACAGCTTGTGTGCAAAAATAGGGATACCTGAGCATAACGGCGTTGAACATAAAGCAATGAGAGGTTCTAGTGCCGACATGACAGAGACTGGCGGAAATCTACCTACCCCCGGGATCTACCTGGTCATCTGGCGGCACGCCGGTTCTCCGCCCTGGAAAGAGAAAATTTCCAGGAATTAATGCTCGTAAGGTTACCCCAAAATGTTTCAAAAACATGTGTCATAAAACCGCTGGTCAACGAACCGTAGCCCTCAACCACTACTTTTCGTTGTCCTTTAGTTTCATATTAAAGATTTCAGCATATCTTTACCTGTCCAAAAGATTTAAGCATATCTTCTGAGTCTTCATAAAGATGAGCATATCTTTATTAAAGATGAAGTCTTTCAAGTATCCCTTTACACTTGAAACACTAGTAAGATTCAGGCATCTTTTTATCCCATAAAAAGTCTAAGCCTATCTTACTCTCTAATCCGACTTCTCCCAGAAGCCCTCATAGATCGCCGTCTTGAAGGCCGTGATACCCTATTGTATCAATCAATTGTCTGGCAAACCATAGCGAATTGCAAATCCGTTAATATAACCACCCGAAGGTACAACCGCCGGGTTTCATATTAAATGTCAAACCAATTGTACCTGCCCCAGACCTCTTTGTAAAAAGGTCGCCGGGAGGGAAAGACCAAACAAACAAACAGCATTGTTTCAATGGCTTTGAAAAGCCGAGAAAACCATATCCAACAGGTGTCAGCATGATCACCTTAGATAAATGTGTGGGGCCCACCTCGCCGGGAAAAACACAGGAAGCCTGATCACAGGCTCGACCACAGAGAACGCAGTTTCTGATGAGCCCTCAAGCTACCCAACTCGCCGGGGTAACTACCGATTTTAACCAACTTGACTAAAACCCGGTAAACAAAACGGCTTTCTCGGAGCAATCGAGAAAAACCGCCGGAAAGGCAACCCACACCAATCAGAACGCAATCTGATAAACATAATCAGACACAGTCCGAAGCTCCTGGATCAGCCAATCACAACTAATCCAGGACACACATGACACATGAATATATTTTTATAATAATAAACAATGAAAACACTTGCATATGTGAAAAACTACGAGTGGCTGGCTAGGCCTGGTGAAAACGGAAAAAAACACTTAATGACGTCGAAACACAATCGAAAAGCACTCCATCCCACCAAAACTGGAACAGCTGCCACATCAACATCGTAGAAAAAAACCCGGGTAAGGGTAACACTGACTCGGGACCCAGAAAGAACTCCACTACGTGAAGAAAAAACACCAGGAACGTCAGTATAAAACAACATAGGCTACTCCATCTGAAAGAGAGCTAGAAGCCCGACATCGCGTAGTTAAAGCCGCCTAACAAGCTAGGACTAAAGATGGCTAAACACGAAAAACAGTTTCAGAGCGTCCTCAACTCGGCCACGAGGGTCCGTCCGAAATAGACGCCCCAACAAAAACGACCCAAAATACACTTGTTCTGCGAGAAAACCACCCATGACACCCCTGCTAAGCTAATCCTAACCTTACTCAAGACATCCCAGAGTAAACAAATGAGAAAAAACTCACTAGGGACGCAAGAATGTGGAATCAAAGCGGAGCACTGTGGGGGACACGTCCGGGTGTGGTGAACGCAGAGCAAGGAAGGCGGATAGATGCGCTAGTCAGCGTCTGGTCCAAGAATCCACAGAAATACATCCACGGAATATGGAAAGCTTATGAATAGTTATTCTTATTTTATTTTTATTTTTTATTTGTTACAAAGTTTTTTCGTAGTGAGAACCCAATCATAAAGACGAACCATGAGTGATTTTGCGTGTGCTTATGATGAAGGTTCCTCTGAGCTCTGCGGGCGGTAGATTCAAACTACGCGTATGAGCGTTTGAAGAGGTAGCCTTATGTAATAGGCATAATCGTCAATGATGGTGGGGCCACTAATAAATTAGTAGTTTTTCTTTACCTCTATCATCTTGTCTCTTTTGATGCTATTAAACGCTTTTGCGTAATTTATTGATATCACAATTAATGGTTTCCTCATTTCAAATGATTTTTCTATACAGTACCTTATTATGAAGATATTATTCTCTACTCTTCCTCCCCTCGTAAAACCCGCCTGAGTATCTTTTTCCCACCCGTTTCTCTCTATATGCTCTTCAATACTCATTCTTATCACGGCCATCATTATTAGTTTATACCCTATATTTGTTAGCGCTATAGGTCTAAACTCGTTAACTTTGGGTTTCCTCGTCTTAGGTATCATTACCGTATTAGATTCCTTCCAGCCCTCCGGTATATTCCCTGTCGCTATTACTTCCTTTATCAGTTTTACCAACAATTGCAGTAATACATCACTCTCTAAGAATACTTTAAAGAACTCTGGCTTTATTTCATCAGGACCTGCAGCTTTCTTAACTTTCATCTTTTTCAGACCCTAGTGTGCGGTTTGCCTGACTTTGTATGTGATGAATGTGGGTGTTGAATCTTAGGTTGGTGGAGAGGTGGACGCCAAGATATTTGTATGAAGGAACTGATTCTAGTGGTTGGTTGTGTAATGTGTAATTGAAAGTGATGGGTGATCGGGAGCGGGTAAAACGGAGAAGTTTACATTTATCGGAGCGGAAAGACATCTGCTAGGTGTTCTACTGTTCTCCCAATGTTCGAGGGCGTTTAAGTCGTGCTGGATAAGTCCACAGCCGTCTCTAGTCAGTACGGGCCTAAACATCAAACTATTAGAATTTTTTTTTTAGGGAAAATAGGGACCAATAGACTCGCCATATTTTTCTCATTATAGGCTAGTCCGCATGGAGGAATTTCGTTATCAACACATGAAAATCCCGATTAGGCCTACACCGAAAAATAACACCAAAATAATAAATCCTGACCGTAAACAAAGCATTGCGCACAATGAATCCTTCGACTTGACTCCTTCTTCTTGTTTTGAAAGATGCGGTGGCCCGGTGGGTGCGATTCACCCAATAAATGGCGTGAGCGTTACTCACAAAAGTGCAATACCGGCAACCTGTTTTTGCCCCCTTACAGATCTACATATATGAGGATGACAATAAATTGAAGGGGGGCAACGACCCCTCAACCCATCGTGTATCCAATTTAACCCACAATTTCCCTTACCTACTGTAAAAGCGCAATTCACCCTATAAATGGCGCAATTTGACGCTGTATCTTCAGATTGATAGATAATGGGTAAGACTTTGCTCCCACCCTCACAGGTGTTTTGGAACTTTTTGTTAAGTTTAATAGGGAGCTCGGGTTTGGCCGCAGTATTTTATTTTGGTCAATGTGATCAACTCAATTTCACCATTAGGGTAAATATTATATTTTTTATTGGAAAATATGGGATGGATGTAGAGATTCCGGGCGTACGGTCCTCATGTTTACATAGGGCGATCGCTGCGGTTAACTTCGCGTCTATTTTGATGGCAATTTTTTCGGTTATTTGCCCCCTGCTGGCAATATATATGATGATGACAATGTGTCATAGGGAGGTGAGGGGGTCTTTATTGTATCCAATGGCATTCAAAATAGACGGGAACATGACTGCAAGCGTCCGACGTCTCCCCCACCGCCGCCGCCGTCATGTTTACATTTGTCGATCCCTGTGGTTAAGTTTGCGTCTATTTTGACGGAGATTTTTTTCGGTTATTTGCCCCCTGCTGGCAATATATATATAATGATAACAATATTATTGTATCCAAAGGCAGTCAAAATAGACGGGAACATGATGGCAAGCGTCCGCCCCGGCTCCGCGTATTGTAAACAAGGCTGGCGGTACGCCCGAATTCTACCCGAAAATATTACCGAAACTACCACTAATTTGCCCATGGTTTTTCTTTATGTTTTTAGCCTAGGTAGTTTTCATCATTATATGGTAGTTGAAATTAGTTACAATCCCTGGAAATTTTTATTTCTCCTATTATCCAACGATCTTAAAACACTCAGATGTAAGTTTCGGTCTGCCGGAGGTGATTAAGCACGACAGCGAAGGACAGTATTCCCGTATGCAGATGACACAAAACTCTTCAGAAGTATTGCCAACAGTGAGGACTGCACAAAACTACAGGAAGATCTGGATGAGCTGAAAAGGTGGTCAGAAAGATGGATGCTAAGTTTCCACCCAGACAAAAGTAGGCCTAAGTTCATGCGGATAGGGAGGTCCTACGTTGAGGAACAGGTATATACAATGTATAATAACATTACAAAGACCAATGCTGAGAAGGATATAGATCATATAGGTGTACAGTACTGGTGTAGTAATAGACGATAAATTGTCTCTCTGATCACCTAGCCGAGAAAATTAACAAGACCAATACAATCGTGGGCTTAATTCGAAGAACATTTGTGTACCTGGATCCAGAAATGTTCAAAGCTCTGTTCACAGCGATAGTGAGACCACACTTGGAATATGCAAACCAGGTGTGGTGTCCTCACATTGTAAAGGACATAGATGCGCTTGAAAATGTACAACGCTGAGCAACTAAACTGGTACCGGTACCTCAACTGAAAGACCTCACCTATGAAGAAAGATTAAGGAGGCTAAATCTACCGACACTGGCCTACAGAAGATCACAGGGAGTCCAGATTGAGGCCTACAAGATCATAACCCAAAAATATGACAATGACTGCACAGAGGGAATATTTCAGATGAGGGAAGACGACGTCACCAGAGGTACAGTAATTTGAAGAAAATCTTCAAACCAAGGGCAAAACTCAACCTCAGGAAATATTCCTTCTCACACAGGATTGTTGGTGACTGGAATGTGTTGCCAGAGTGGGTAGTGATTCTAGTGAACACCGACATGGTGGTAAAGTTTGAATCTGGCCTGGACAAAGTGTGGAGGGGCCAGGATCAAAAGTTCAATTATAGGGCACAAATAACCACCACACACAGGCAAAGCCAGGGTCAAATTAGTGACCAGGCTACTGAACTGGAGCCACAGGTCTAGGCCTCTTCCACAAAAACATCTGTGAGTGAGTAATAAATACCTTTTTATTTTGTTCTTTGATATAGGCTAACCTACAGTGTTGTTTTATACCAAAGACTGTCGGAAATTAGTACTTACCCATTATCCAAAAATGTTAGGATATGCCTTCCAAAAAACACATTTTGTCATTAACTTACCTAATCGTGCTTACCTAATCGTATTTAGTGGGGGAGCAAAAAGAAGTCTTCTTGTATAGACCCCCACCTCCAATATTTAGTTATTTCAAGTTAAAGACTCCTAGTATGTTTATCATAGTTTTTCTTAAAGCTTGAAATGGTGTCCGACGTAACTACACACTCGGGCAGGGCATTCCAACGCTTTATTTCTCTTATAAAGAAAGTGTTGTTGTTGTTGACGTTTCCCAGGCTGTCTGGCCGAGCAGCCCCAAGGTCCTGAGCAAGGCCAAGGCCATAACCGAGTAGACCCACAAAACCCTCCCTGCTTACCACTAATAAAGCCCAGGTGACCGAAGCCACTCTAAGGCGCGGAGCTGAGGAGGGTGCGAAAACGCTCTGGAAACCAAAGCCCCACCCAAGGCCCTGTGCCCCTCAGCAATTATGAAGGGAAAGTTGAGGGGCAAAGGATAAAATTGACGCTTTGGCTCCCAATCTAGTAGGGAGGTCAATCCATGAAAGAGACGCCGTCACCTGAGATCTAGAAAATATATAAGTAAAAGGAACAGTCAGAGTAAGCTATGGGTATGGCAGAGATCGCTCAGCTCTCACTCTGATAGACCAGCCCATCACCACTAAAGAAAGTGTTACCGGTACCTCTTAAGTTAGTTCTCCAGTGGCTCGGGCGTTCCAATTTGAGACTGTGTCCCCTAAGCGAGTTTGAACTTACTAAGTTTGAAGAACTTTGTATGATCATATTGATCAATTTTCTCAAAGCCATGCAAAATTGTAAATGTTTGAATCATATTACCTCTAATTCTTCTATCCTTTAAAGTCTGAATACCGTACCTAATTGTTGATACCGTTCCTCATATGGTAGGCCTGCAAATTCTGGGATCATCCTAGTTCCTCTATGCTGAACTTTTTCCAACTGCTCTATATCTAAGAATGGTCTAACCAAGGATAGGTACAGAGGCAAGAAAATTTCAGCATTCAAAAACTCAAAATTTCTTTTGATAATACCCACTCTGCTGTTTGCTTTTGCGACTATATTATTTATATGCTGTGCTGGCTTTAGGTCTGACGATATGTGCACCCCCAAGTCTTTTTCCAAGTCAGTCTTTGCCAATGCTTCACCTCTGAGGCTATAATCAGCTCTAGCATTACCCTTACCAACATGCATCACCTTACACTTCTGTATATTGAAGGATAAAAGTGGGTTTTGGAAGCATTAAAGGCAACAAGGTTTCTCTGCCCCAATTGGAAATAGTAGTTAGATCAGAAGATAAGTGTTGTACGGTATGTCTAGCGCAATAGAAAAGGTCTCACCGAAGTCCCGAAAGGAGGATGACCAAGAGATAGTAAGATATGAAAGAAGATCACCAGTGGAGCGACCCTTAACCCGGGAGCTGCGGGGAGACTCTTAAGAGTTCCCCCGGCGCACTGCGGGAAGACTCTTAAGAGTCAGAGAAAATAAAAATCAACTTTTGACATCGAAAAAAAAAAAAAAATTTATATTTTTTTTTTTTATTTATTTTTTTTTTTTTGGCCCCTGGGCCATTCAAAATCTCAGTCCTCTACCTCCCCTCCTTCCCCACTTTCCTCCTCTCCTTCAGTTATCACCTATTTTCCCTGTTATTCCCTTATTCTGAGGTATATTTTCGTGCTAACATTAGAAATCCGATTGGAGGGTGTGGTCATCACTGATAGCAAGCGAGTGCAAGAGAGAGAGAGAGAGTATCGATCGACTGTGTCTCAGTGGCCTTGGGGGAAATTGGCGGGAAAGCAGATTGCCTCACCCATACATTATACAACTCGCGGGCTATATCTCCGATTTTGACCATCCAAACGCTGTTTTCACTCGTTTTATTGTTGTTTCAGGTTAATACCTTTATAATCAACCCATAATAGGCGCATATGGATAAATATTAATGCTATTAATGGCACAATGAATATTTTAGTGACGGAAACACCTCAAATACGTCAGCACAGGGGGACGTTTCCAATTACCCCCATGCGCACTTCAGAGGTTAAGGAAGCCATACTGGCGATCTGAGAGCAGATTATTTTAAGAGAAGTGGTTAAGAAATTTGGAAGCAAGAATAATTTCAAAAACTTTAAAGATACAAGAGATGAGAGCAATTAGACGATAGTTGGAGGGTTGAGAGCGGTCACCCTTCTTTGGGACAGGTTGAATGAGAGCAAAATTCCAGCAAGAAGGGAAGACGTTAGAGGAGAGACAAAGACGAAAGAGTTTACCTAGGCAGGGAGTCGGCACGGAAGCACAGTAGAATTAATAGAAGTAAATTTTATTTTATTATTTGAAACAGTTGTGTACTTATAGCCTACTGTATATTGTTAGGAGAGAAGATTTCCGTACAGAATATACTATTGTGCCCAACCAAGGTGCAAAAAGATAAACGTATTGAGATTATAGCAGATTTAATTTCCAATGCAATGATCAGAACAGTGTCAATTTATATAATGTAATGCTAGAGTAATCAGATTATGGTATATATTACAATTTGAGATGTGTTTCCATAGTAGTTAGGCTACCTCGAGAGTGGATGCAAGGTGAATAGTCCCTCGAACCGGATAGTGTCTGAACTGGGGACTTCTATCTATATTGCCTATACCTTCTCTATCAACTTGGGAGTTACAGAGGTTTATTAGATGTGTTTTATCCGTTATGCACATAGGCTATTTTCTACCTACAGTATATCCTTAACTCCTAGAGAGGATCCAGGACTAAGAATAGGGGTTTCTAACACAACCGATTATATGATATACAGTACTGTAATTGGTATCAACTTGATTCATATTTCCTTTCTAGGTTTGCGTGAGCAGTGGACGTATTCAGCTGCTACCATGGATTGTGTACACTACTGTCTTAGCACTACTGGCCTTTGTCATACAGCTGCACAGACTTCACCTTGGATGGTTGTGCACAGCTGTCATTCTACAGCTGGGGACATTATTATACAGAGTGCATGGAAAAATTGTGTCGGGTATTATTATATAGAATTTATTGGTACTGTACAGTATTAAGATTAATCCTATCAGAAATTACAGAGATGCTATATTATATTAATCTTATACAGTTGGTCCCCATCTATGCATGTTCGATCTATGTGATTCGCGATCTATACGAGCAGCAAAATTATTAATTTAATAATTCCAAACTGTGCAAACGCCGAAATAAAGGTAAGCAAATCCGTAGAGAAACCCAAATGTACGAGTTTCGTCCCAGCTGTGCGAGATACTTTATGCGTAGTGACGTCACAGCCAGCTTCTGCGCCGCTTGGGTACCGGGTGGGAGGGGGTCTATCTATCTATCTATTGCCTGACGCCGTGATCCCCGAAGGGGTGGCCACGAACGAAACGCCCCCATGTACCTCTGTCCCCAGTCAGTCGACGCCCCTCCTCCCAACCAGCACCGCCTTCATTCATATACTTCCTCACTCCAAACTTCCACCTCTCCTTCGGTGCACCTCTCCCTCTCTGTCCTTCCACCTCGCTCTCGTACACCCTCTTAGTCATTCTCTCGCTTCCCATACGTTCCATATGGCCGAACCATCTCATGGTGTTCCTTTTCACACTTTCCAGCACATCTACCACCACACCACACCTCCCTCTTACTTCCTCATTCGTCTGTCTATCCCTCCATGTAACTCCGCACGCACTTCTCAAGTAACTCAATTTGTTAGTAGTCTTGGCAAATCCAACGTCAAGGCTATTAACCTAATTGCAATGACGACTTGTCTATTTTGACTGCTATGTCGTCATTCCAACCGCGGTTAAAAAGAAAACGTCTAGAGTCTACTCCTTATCTTGCTCTAGGAGACGTTGTACATTAACCAAAACTACCACCGAAGGTGAAAAAAGCATAGAAGAGAAGAAAAAGGGGTTTACCTTAGTTACCGCTTAAGGCCCATCCCGTGTTCCGTCATGTGCAGATCCCTGTCGAACGTGCGCATGAGCGACCCTCTCTTGTCATCATTTTTTCACGCGCTCCATTGAATGAAGTCGCTTTTGTTGTGCTCCTTTAATTCACCCTGTTTATGTTCGTTTCGGCTTATCTGGCCTTCTTTTTTGTTAGACAGATGTTACGTGATCTAGGGCACACGTAAATGGGCTCCTAAGTGTGTATAATGGAGACGCGTGTGGAAATAGCCTACCGAAGGTACGGGGGCGCCTGGCGTTCCTCGTATATGTTTTTCATTCTTTCTCTTTTCATATTCTTTTTTCCTGTTAGTCTGGGCATAGTTTAGCTTTTAGCTTAATTTAGCCTAGCTCGTTTTCTCATTCAGGAATTGCTATGCCCCTATGAGTTTTCATTTTTTCATGGCCTAGGTGTACCGTTGATAAACAATCTGAAATTTCGTTGGTGGCGGTGCTGTTTGTAGAGTTTGTGTTGGCCGCATTATTAGCGTTATTCCCGAGTCCCCCCTTTCGAGTCCTTCACTGTGTCTCAAGGGCCTGGGCGACAGGTGGTTCGTGATACTCCAGGGGTACCCCACGGGGGCCCCTCCTTCACACCACAGGGTTTTTCGCCCCTGACACATTCTCTGCTCACGGCTAGGCCACCCTTTTTCTCACCAGTTTCATTTACTGGTTTTTGTTTTCTCTTCCTGTTTCACCTCCATCCTTTCATAGTCTTTTGCCCAATCCAGGGGTACCCCACGGGGGCCCCTGTTTGTGCGAAACCACCCTCCCTGCCACTTCTCCTCATGGGCTTTGCTCTATCTCTGTGGGTTGGGTGGTTCCTGGGGGATGTGCCTCCTCTCCCCTGGTGTGTCTTCCTTGCCTCTCCCTTTACCGGTTGAGTCAGGATAAATTCAAGGAAGACACTGCTCAGCTTGATGGCCATCATTGCTTGGAGTTCATAAGGAGATGACGCATTTTTTGTGGCCTTTTTTGGTATTCCCTAGACGCTCCTCTCGCTTTTTTTCGGCGCCGGACCATCTCGGCCGGTCCCGCAAATTTGCGGGAGCTCGATTCGGTCCTCTGGGACGTTTCGGCTCCCCGCAAATTTGCGGAGATCGTTGGGGGGTCCCGCAAAATTGCGGGAGGGTGGTGTCGGTACGGTTATGCCTCCATTGGCCCGCAAATTTGCGGTAATAGTTGGCTTTCACTATTGACTTTTTTTATGTCATCTTGTTGCCTGATACTATATTGGTGTATGCACTTTACTGGTGTTATAGGCCCTGCATGTAAGATGTTGAGTGGTGGTTAACACTTTCTCCATCTTTGCAGGTTCTGCTAGTGCTCTTCCGCCTCGGCCGCCCTCCTCACCTACCTCTGTGCTCCCAGTTTAGGGTGAGTACGGATACCTGTTTGCATGTGTGTTCCTGTTTCCCCATGCTCCTTCCCTGGTTCTTCTTGGACATTCTCTCCACTTACTCCTTCGACGTGCTGATTATGGTGTGTGTTCTTCTAGTGCAGGTAGGCTGCCTTGCTTTCGCCTTGGTTGTCGCTCCCCGTGCTTGGAGAGCCACAAGTCCTGCTTGCGCCACTCGCTCTGTGTGTCCTCTACGGCCTACCTCCCTGCTCTGTGTGGCACGTGTCTGGCCCTGGTGGTTGTGCTGCTCCATGGCCCTGGTTCCTCGGCGGCGGCTGTGGCCTCTGCTTCCCTTCCGTCGGTGTGGACGATGGTCTCCCGCCACATTAGGACTGTGGGCCACCGTTCCCCGGCCTTTGTTGCCGACCGGATCCGCGTCGCCCTGGGTATCCCTGACCCGACTGAAGGCCGTTCACCTGGCCCTCTCCCCTGGGTCCCGCAGCCGGTCGTCCCATCGTCGGGGGGTTCCCCAGCTCCGTCCACGCTCTCGCTCGCTCGCCTCGTCGTCCGTCCTCTACTACCCCTCGTCGTCCTCCTGATCGCCTTGACGGCACCCATCGCCCTCGTCATGGTTCAAGCCCTGAGGCGGGGGTTAGCGGCTCTGCCCCTGTGCGCCCTCCCCTGGCCTCTACGGATAGGGGCTCTACTCCCTTCCGCCCGCTTCCCCAGCCCAGACGACTTCCTCTTACGTTGTCCTCTCCGCGCGCGGTTGTTCATGCTGTAGCTGGCCCTCTGCTCCCTCCTCCTACACTGTCCAGGAGGGTCCGCCTGGATGTCGTTGCTTCTCCTACTTCACCTGCTTCAGTGCCTATTCTTCCTTCACGGTCTCATCCCACGGTGGAGGTCCCTCCCTCCTCCGCCTCGGTGTCGGGCCGCCCTGTTATCTCAGCCCCGGGGATCCTTGCTCTGTTTCCCCCCGCGGCTCCTTCTGGCCTCCTTTCACCCGGCCAGCCTTCCCACTCCCGTCGTCCTGCTCCTCCTCATTCTTCTCTTCCTGACCTTCACTTACCGTCTCGCCAGGGGGGTACCCCTCCTCTTGCCTCGGTGGGGTTTCGCGTGGTTTCGGGGTCCCCTTTCTCAGGAGCTGACGTGTCGCTGGAAGAGGGGATGGTGCTGTTTCCCCCTCGGCCGTTCGTGATCGGGGACGAGTCCCTCAACGGCGACACAACCGTCGTCGCTCGCCTTCCTTGGGCCGCGACGCTGGGTCTCGCTCCCGCTCACGCTCGCCCCTGCGGGCCGACCAATCTGGGGGGGGGGGGTCGCCTCTCTCGGATCGATTGTCGGCTATGCAGGGCTGGGTTGTGTCACGCTTCGACGGGCGCTTGGAGTCGATGGAAGACTCCCTCTTGTCACGCTTCTTGGCGGTGA
This sequence comes from Paralithodes platypus, assembly GCA_032716605.1. NCBI lineage: Eukaryota > Metazoa > Arthropoda > Malacostraca > Decapoda > Lithodidae > Paralithodes > Paralithodes platypus. Next base: position 49,183,930 of record CM064521.1, read on the forward strand.
CTCACCCTCAGCGCCTTACCCTACCTACCCCTGCTACGGTCCCCCTCCCTTCTGCAGGCCTACGCTCTGGTCAGACTTCAGCCGCCCTGACATCCTTCCGGCTGTTCAGTCCCTGGCTGTGTTGACGGGTCTGTCCTCCTATGGGACAGGTTTGTGCGACGCCGGTACGCCTGGCTTAGCCGTCATGCTCGGTCTCCCTCTCCCATTGGAGGCCTGGTTTGCTGAGGCCTTCGACTTCACACACCGATCCGTCGACGGGTCTCCTTCAGTCCCTCCCCCGGAGTCATCACTGATTTTGCCTCCTCTTGTGTCTGTGTTCTGGTCCTGGATGAGCGCGCCCGTTCTTGAACTTTGTTCTATTGCTACCCCGTTCTTCTCTCACCCGGATCAGCCCTCTGTCGCCAAGGTTTTTCCCTTGCGACAGAGGGTGACGGCCTTATTGTCTTGTCTTTACGTTCCCTCCAGACGCCTGTTCACCGCCTGCGGCTTTTCGAGGCGTCTGCGCCAGGCGATCTTCGCGAGGGTTTGGACCGCGTTCAGCGGGTCCACCTTCGGCTCGCGGTGTCTTTGGTTCCCGAGCTGAAGGCGGTTTTGTGCGCGGCAACTCGGCAACGCCCGACGGTACGGTCCTCGTTCTGCCGGCCAGCCCCCTTGGATATTCGTCAGGGTTTGTTGTACTCTGCGCTATATACGTCGGGGTTTTTAAGCAGGATGCTTGGGAATGCTACGCTTCTCTGTCGGCGGCCCCTGCTTCCGACACGCGACGACGCGCTGTGTCGTTGCGAACCCTGCTTACGTCACGCACCGACGCGCTGTGTCGCGCGCGGGGTCTTCTCAGTCCCGTCCTTCTGCCGGTCCTCTTCGGGGTGCTGCTGCAAGTGCTGCCGCCTTGCACGGGCGCAGGACTGGGACGTTGCAGGCCAGTGCGTCGGTTCCGCCTCGCACTTCTGTTCTTGCCCCTTTCATCCCCGCCGTGTCGGGGCTGGCTGGCCTTCCACTTCCGGCTGCCCTTCGACGGGGTCAGCCCCGTGCCGGCCTGGGGTTGGGGTGGCCCGCCCTTTTCGACGAGGTTGGGGGGAGGGGGGGTAGAGGAGGTCAACGTGGCGCTCATGCCCGCACGGCCCGTACCGGGGGTACCTCCACGTCAACACAATGTGTAGTTCTCTGGGTCGGCCTCCTTGTTCTCCTTCTCGCCTGGCCGACCGGGTCGCTCCCCTCCTCTCGGGTGCTCCCTCGGGTTGTTTTCGCCCTTGCGCCCCTCGGTAGCCGCGAGGGATGTTGGGGGCGGCGGGTTGCGCGGAGGGGTCTCACCTGGAGGTGGACGTCCAGACCCCCACTCCGCTCTTGTCACCGACGCCGGCCCATCTCTTCAGAGGTGGCCCACGTGTTCACTTCCATGCCCGAGCTGGGTAGCGTCGAGGGAGTTGACCGCCGGTCACCCGGTTTTCCTCTCCCGTGTCTTTCTGGTACCGTCGACGAACTGCGACGCGATGCGACCAGTGGTGGATCTGTCGGCCCTCAACGGGCACATCGTGCACACACGGTTTCGGATGCTGCCGGTACCCCTAGTACGCCTGGCCCTGTGCCCTCTGTCGTGGGTAGTGTCGCTGGCCCTCCAGGATGCGTCTTGGCTCGTTCCTCTCCATCCTCGCTTCCAGCGATTCTTGGCCGTTCGGACTTCCGATCGTGTGTTCCTGTTCGACGGCCTTCCCTTCGGTCTCCACATCGCGCCGCAGATCTTCTCTGCACTGGTGGGGCAAGCTCTGGGTCCTCTCCTCAGGAGCGGGCTCCAGATCCTATTTTCCTTGGCCGATTGGTTGGTAGTTTCCGACGCCCTAGGACTGTGCATTGGCGACGCCCTCGCAGTCGTTCGCCACATCGCACGGTTAGGGTTCCCCTTCGATGTTCCCAAGTCATGCTTGACCCCGTCGCGTGTCGTGCCATGGGTCGGTCTCGCATGGGTTTTGTCCGGCGCTACGGTGACCCGGGGTCTGCCGGCCGCGGTGCACCTTCGGTGGAAGGTCTTCGCCGTGTTGCACTCGGTCTCCCTCCCGGGGTGGCTCTGGGACTCGTTCGTGGGTTCGCTGCATTGGGCCGCTCTGCCCCTTCCCTTAGGGAGCCTCTGGCTACGCCGCCTCCTCCTCATGGGCACCGCGGTGTTTCCGTTGCCCCTATGGATCGGCTCCTGCCGCTCCCGCGTACCGTTCGCAGACGCTTCGGTCGCTGGGTTGCTCGGGGCTCGCTCTCTGCGGCTGTGCCCTGGACCGCCCCCCCCGCCGACGGTCTGGGTAGCCACGGATACGTCGAGCGAGGTTGGGTGAGGTTCCCGATCGACCCTGGGACGTCCACTTCCTGGCCGATGGGTTGGTCTCCCTCCACTTACCCGTCTATGCCCTCGGACTGTTGGTTCCTTTGTTCTTCCTTCGGGACCACGCGCTGGCCCTTCGGGGTAAGTCGGTGGCCTTCGGGTTGGACACTCAGACAAGCTGTCCCCTGTTTCCTTATGCGGGGGTCCTCCAGGTCGTTGACTCTATTGGGGGTCTCGGTGGAGTTGTTCTTCCTCGCGGACCGACACCCCTTCTCCTTGCATGCCTCCTCCCTGCCTGGGCCTGCCACCCTGTGGGCGGCCGCCCTGTCGAGAGGGCAGGGCGTTCTTGTAGAATTGGCGATGAAACGGACTGTGTTCGCCGACCTCGCGGCTTCCTGAGGTATTCCGGAGGTCACCTTGTTCGCATCGGGGGTGCCGCGCCAGTTGCCTCTGGACCTCTTCCTCCGGCCTCGCGCTCCGGGGGGGGTCCGGACGCTTTCCTGGTAGCCTGGTACAGTTGGCGGTCGATATACATCTTTCCGCCACCAGACGCGCTGTTGATGTGCCCAGTCCTCGCGAAGCTGCGGCTGCGTCTGGCTCCTCTCGCCTCTGTGGCCGGCACGGACTTGGTCCGCCCGGTTGCCGCGGTGGTGCCCGTGTCCGGTCCCTCTACCTGTCTCCGGCTTCCACTAGGGCTAGGTTGGGGACCTGCGGACCTCGTTGGCCTTCGCATCGTGCTTGTTCATGAGGCACGGTGGCTCCCGGTCCCCGGCCGGGCCCTGACTGACTTCCTGCAGCGTTCCTGGCCGTCTTCTCATTGGGGGACTTACGGGTCCCGCTGGAGGTCTTTTACTAGGTGGCTACAGGCCACTCGCCTGCCAGTTGGCTCTCCTTCCCTCGTCCTACGCTCCTTGTTTCACCTCTTCCGTACACGTCGCTTTCAAGTCGACGCTATACGTACCCACTTGTCTGCCGTCCGGGGGGGTCTTTGGGTCCGTCGCTGGGCTGGTCGTTCCGCCACAGGAGCTGGATTCCTTCCTGACGGCTGCCTTCCGGGATCGACCGCCTCCACGCCAGGTCCCTCCGCAGTGGGATCTGGGGCGGGCTCTGGTCCTTCTGGCTTCACCCACGTATACAAGGGCCGCTACGCCGGTTCCGTTGCTCGGGCGTCCACTCTTCCTTGTCGCTCTGGCCACTGGGGTTCGGGTGTCTGCACTAGCGGCATTGTCACGGCCCCGGGACTGCGTGCGATTCTCCCCGTCCTTGCATGGCGTCTCGTTCGCCTCCTCCCCTCCTTTTGTTACCACGCATGGGAGGGAGGCCCCCGTTTTCCAGCCTTTCGCCGTGCAGGCTTTACGGCGTGGGCATCCTCGCCATGTGTTGTGCCCGGTGTCAGCCTTGCACTCCTCTGTTGCGTCTGTGGCGCCGCCTTCGGGTACTGCTGTACTCACCTAATTGTAGTATACAAGATTTGAGCCTAAGCTCGTGTTGTCCTGTCTCTCTCTCTACATTTATCCAATTTTGCTTTAAAAGTTTGGATATTTCTTGCTCCCACCACCTCCCCATCCAACTTATTCCAACACTCAATGCTTCTATACGGGAAGCTGAACTTTCTTGCATCAGACTTACATATAACTTTCCTCAACTTACAATCATGACCCCTGGTTCTTCCCTCGTCCCTCACCACAAAATCTCCCTTGTCGATCTTCTCAAAACCTTTCACACACTTAAACATCATGATCATGTCACCTCTCTCTCTCCTCTCCCTCAGCGTTGGCAGCTTTAGCCTCTCCAATCTCTCTCTCCTCATAAGGCAGGTCTCTAAGGCTAGCTATCATCTTAGTGGCAACTCTCTGAACTCTTTCCAGTTTTTTATTATGTTTTATAAGGTGTGGAGACCACACCACTGCTGCATACTCCAGTCTTGGTCGTATTATTGTCCCTATTATTTTTGCTAACATCTCTTCATCTAAATAATTCAGAGCTATTCTCATGTTAGTCAACACTGCATAGGTTTCACCAGTTATTTTATTTATATGCTGTTCAGGTGACAAGCTGTCTGCCACAACTACCCCTAGGTCTTTTGCTTTCACAGCTTTACTAATTATTTCATCTCCTATTTTATATCCCCAAGAAGGTCTATATTTACTTTTTCCCATCTCAAGAACCTGACACTTACTCGTGTTGAATTCCATTTTTAACGTGTGGGTGTCTCCTCGGACGGGTGGAAGGCTCTCGCAGGTGCAGATGGGCCGCCATGTTTGTTGGACCGTTCGTGCCCGTCACCCTGTTTGTAGGGGTTCTGCGCACGATGTCAGATCCTTTGCTGCCTCCTTCCGGTTCCTGCCACGTCGATCCTTACCTGCCATCGCCTCAGCGGTTTTGTGGTCTTCTATCAATTCCTTCATCTCCTCCTACCTCTCCGTGTCCAGTGTTCGACCCCCTCGGCCGGTGATTGCTCTCGGGGGTCGTGTTTCCTGGTGCTCTGGCGAAGATCCCTGGTCTTCCCCCCCTTGTCCCTCGTTCTTTTCCTTTGTTTTATTTGACAAAGGGGGGGGGGGGGGTACGGGTTTGCAACACTGGATTGCAAGTTTGGGATTATGTATTGTTCCAGTACATAAGTATTTTTGCCACATTGAAAATTGTGTTTTGTTCTTGTGTTCAGTGTTTTTGTTGGTTTTTGAAGAAAAGGGATTTTGGGTACAGTACCTTTTTTGGTTTCAGACAAGTCTATGTTTTTGCATTACTATGAATGACGGGCATGTGTTCAAACTGTTCTTTTTAGCTACTCCTCAGTTTTTCACTCTTTTATTAAACTCTCTTGTTTAAATTGTGTCTTTGTCATTCGTAATTTTGTTTTATGCATTGGTTTTTTTGGTAGGTTGGGCTTGGATGTCCTCCTCCTATTTGTTATGCAGCCTTGACGTTGGATTTGCCAAGACTACTAACAAATTGGGAGGTTTGACGTACCTCCCAACCTACCAAATAGGAAAACCTACTATTTGGTAGTAGTCTTGGAAAATCCAACGTACATAATACCCTCCCTCACGCCGGACCCCTGCCCATCCGCGTTCTTCTGCTGACGTGAGATGTGATGACAAGAGAGGGTCGCTCATGCGCACGTTCGACAGGAACATGACGGAACACGGGATGGGCCTTAAGCGGTAACTAAGGTAAACCCCTTTTTCTTCTCTTCTATGCTTTTTTCACCTTCGGTGGTAGGTTTGGTTAATGTACAACGTCTTCTAGAGCAAGATAAGGAGTAGACTCTAGACGTTTTCTTTTTAACCGCAGTTGGAATGACGACATAGCAGTCAAAATAGACAAGTCGTCATTGCAATTAGGTTAATAGCCTTGACGTTGGATTTTCCAAGACTACTACCAAATAGTAGGTTTTCCTATTTGGTAGGTTGGGAGGTCGTCAAACCTCCCAGTGTCCGTTAGTGTTGTTTTTGATAGGTAACATGAAGTTGATCCCCTAAACTCGGGACTGTCCTTCCACCAAATTAATTATTTCCCATAAGATGCATGTTTCGATTTATACGAGTTCGGGTTATGCGACATCGTTCATCCACTAAATTCTAGCATAGTTGGGGACCCAGCTGTATTTAGTATAAATCATAGGTAGATAATGTACGGTACCATACTGTACTGTGAAGGATATATTTTTAATTACATTCCAAATAAATAGTTTGCTGGAAACCTTGATAATACTGTAATATTTTTTACTATAGGCCTGCCTTATTGATTCAAGATTACTAAGTACTGTATTGTACTGTACTGTACTGATAAACCAAGTAATCAAATTATTCTATATTCCAGAAACTCTGCTTGTAGTGGCTGGCCTTGGCATCCAAACAACCGCTACATTTTATTTAGGAAAGCAGCACACTCGCTTCATACCTTGGGGAAATATAATTGATATCGTTATAGCAGAGACGATTACCATGGTGAGTCATGAAATATCACAATAATACATGTGTTTGGAAATTGGATTTAGGGACAAGAAGACCAAGGAAGATATGGAGAGATATTGTGAAAGGTACTTAGGCGAACAGAAGCTTGAGCATCCAAAAGTGTGAAACGAGTACGGTACAAGAAATACAGCAAGTTTGAGCAAAGTTATATATTTGGAAAGATAATGGACCTTGGCTCTTAACGCAAACCAAATAATTGTGAAGGATCATGGTAATACGTTAAGGTGGGGCCTGATTGTGGATAGTTTATAGCTTTTGCTAGGTTATTACTATTTCTACATACATACAAGTTTAAAGACCATTTTGTCCACAGAAAATGTGGTTACAGTCTCGCATCCTAAATGGCGGTTTTCCAGGCGACCCTGTCAAGGCCTGCCTCTGTTGTCCAGTTCTTTATTTTGAGATCGGACTGGAGTACCGGTACCTGATCCCACATCATTCTAGGTCTACCCTTACGCGCAGCTTCCCCCAAGTTCATAGTCCGGCATTTCTTCACCCAGCACTGATCATCCATTGTCTCCACATGTCCAAATCAAGTCGGCTTGTGCGCATCACTTTACTGACACTCCTAATGCCCAGACGCCTTCTTAATTCCTCGCTCGATACCCCATCCCTGAGGTTAACCCCACATATCCATCTCACCATTTTCTTCTCATTGCATTCCATTCTATTGATATCCTCTGCTTTAACCAGCCACGTCTCCATGGCATAGGTCATCACACTCCTAACACACGAGGTATACACCTTCCCTTTAAGGTGAAGTAGGAGTCCTCTCATGGTCAAGAGTGGCAACAGCTCTCTAAACTTCCCCCAGCCACTTCTGACTCTAGCAATGGAGCCAGCTTCAGCGCCACCTCTGGTGGAAACCATATCACCAAATAGAAGAATTTATTCACACACTCCAGCACTACACTGTCGAAATCAACACTAACAGGCGGGTCATTTAAAACAAGTTCTCCCTTGCACACTGCACATTCAAAGTCTATGATTCTCGTCAAAGGTCCTCTAGCAACACTACATCTCTTGTGTACCCAGACGCAACATTGAATCGAGTTACTTCTCACCGCTTTCCCACATACTGTGCATGTATAGTCGCTGCTTCTTTCCATAGTTCCGTGCCCTACTCCACTAGTCATGACCTTTGTTTTATCTATGTTAACTCTTAGACCCTTGTTTGCCATACCCTCCCTCCATCTTTTGAACTTTGCCTCTGATTCCTGCGCACTATTTGCGATAAGAAGTAGGTCATCTGCATATAACAACTCCCATGGGAGTCCTGTCCTAAAGTCTGTTGACAGAGCCTCCAGGACCAAAACATACAGTAATGGGCTCAGCACTGAACCTTGATAAACTCCCTTTTCACTGAGAACTCGTCGCTCAGAACCCCATTCAAACTAACTGCTGCCCGTGACCCCTCATACATTCTCATTATCACACGCACCAACCACTCTTTTACTCTGAGTTTTCTAATAGCCGACTGCATTACTACCCTTGGCACCCAGTCAAAGGCCTTCTCCTGATCTACAAAAACTAGGTATAATTCCCTGTTTTACTCTAAGAACTTCTACAGTTGCCTAAAAATGAAGATGGCATCAGTTGTGCCACGTCATGGCATAAATCCAAACTACATGTCGCTGATGGCAACACTTTTCCTGATCATGCATTCAAAGACCCTTTCGCTGACTTTCATTTCTTGGTCGAGCATTTTCAGGTATCACCCTTGCCTTTGTATATATTTACTATCACACTTTTCTGCCATGCATCGGGAATTTTTTCCTCCTTTATGATAGCATTGATCAGCTCTTTGACCAGTTTTACCCCAATATCTCTATTTAGTAGTAGCCTCTACATCTCCAACGTAGAGCTTATACTATTTATAATTCCGCTCCTCTAGCAGAGCGGGCATTATCGTAACCACTTAGCGCGATTAAACAATAACATCTAGAGTAGCACCTACTTTCTCTACTAGGGACGTTGTACACACTTTGAGGCCACTAGTTTAACCCTTCAGACCCGGTTGGGCTCTGAGGCATCCATAAAAAACACCCCCGCGGAACCCGGAAGGGCTCTGAGGCTCCGGCAGCTTGAAAGCCTGTAAGCTTGTTTTGAAAGCCGTCCGTCCGACGCCGGTTGGACCGACGCCGCGCATCTCCGACCACAAGAAGGAGAGGCGTCCTTGTTCGTGTGTGCCTGTATGTTATTGTTAAGTAGTGAAAAGTAAATCGTCATCACAACTGAACCAATTGACTTAGAGAGCTCTACTCAACGCCATTCTACAGGTACGAAACACATCTACGCTTGGGGATGCACGGGAATGCGGAAACAGTCAAAATAACAAAGATCGGTAGCCTAGGCGTAGAAGTTTTTCGACCAAAACCCCCGGGTTTCGGTATGGAATACATATCCGGGTCTGAGGGGTTAAAGAAAAAAAAAAATATGGGTGAGAAGAGAAGAGAAAGTTGAAGAATTTTGCCCATTCACCATCTAGGCTCCTTATGACGGCTTCGTGCTCCTCCCGTGTAACCCGGCCGGGTTTATAGGATTATCTTTCTCGCGCTACCCTCCATGTAAACACGAAGTTTTCTGTGTCCCGTTTTTCGTGCCTTCCATTCCTGTTCCCTTCCCTTTTGGTGAGTTGTGGGCCTTATTTAAGGCACCTAAGGGGGGGGGACCATAAATGCCCCCTCACCCGACCGACCATCCCCTGACGACCCCACACAATTACCTGGACCTCGGCCTGTTACTCTTTCTATTAATTTCTGCAACATTCGCGGACTTTCCTCTAACTTTCACTCTGTTGAGCACCATCTCTCCTCCTACAAACCTGATCTTCTCTTCCTCACCGAAACCCAGGTGTCTGTAGCAACATCCAGCAACCCCTTCTCTGTATCCTCCTACTTTCTCTATCCTAGTTTCAAAGCCAAAGGCGGATGTTGTGCATATGTGCACAACAAACTCACTTTCTCTCGTGTTCCCGATTTCGACTCCTCTGAATTCTCAACTTTATGGCTCAAACTTTCCTGTCTTTCTCTTACTAAATATTTCTGTGCTGTCTATCTTTCCCCTAACTCTACCAACTTTCCTAAATTCTTTGACTATCTAAACTCTACAGTGGAACACATTCTATCCATTTCTCCTTTCTCAGAAATCTCCATCTTAGGAGATTTCAACGTTCACCACCGCCAATGGCTCTCCTCTCACACTACTGATCCACCTGGTGAACAAGCCTACGTCTTTTCTATCCTAAATGACCTAGAGCAGTTAGTTCAGCAACCCACCCGTATCCCGGATCGCATCGGAGATCGGCCCAACATTCTTGACCTGTTTCTAACTTCTAACCCTTCTTCTTATACTGTCGATCTTTTCTCTCCTTTGGGCTCCTCCGACCATAAACTTATCTCTGTCACCTGTCCTATCTCTCCAGTACAGCCACCCGATCCTCCTAGCCGGCGGCGCTTGTGGCACTTTGGCGCTGCCGACTGGGAGGCTCTTCGGCAGTACTTCTTTGATTTCCCATGGAATGATTTCTGCTTCCATGGCCGGGGACCCTCGGAGAGTGCTGAACGCATTACCGAGGTAATCCTATCGGGCATGGAAGCATACATTCCATTCTCTTTCTCTCAGACTAATGCTAAAAAATCTTGGTTTACTCACGCCTGTTCTACTGCTGTCCGCAATAAGGAGGAAGCATTCAAACGGTACCGACGCCTTAAAACTCAAGACTCTCATTCTTCATATGTTTCTGCCCGGAATCAAGCCAAATCTGTTCTTCGACTTGCCAAACACTCTTTCATCAATAATAAATGCACTGAACTATCCAACTCTAGCTCTTCCCAAGCTTTCTGGCATCTAGCCAAAAACCTCTCCAACAATTTCTCTTCCTCGTCTTTCCCTCCCCTTTCCCACTCTGATGGCACAACCATCACTTCTTCCTCTGACAAAGCTAAACTCTTCTCTCAAACTTTTGCTAGAAACTCCACCTTGGATGATTCCGGTGCTATTCCTCCCTCTCCGCCCTCCTCTCTCTTACTTATGCCTAATATCCTAATCTCTTCTAAAGATGTACTTTCTACCCTCTCTGGTCTTAACACTAATAAGGCGTACGGTCCGGACGGTGTTCCTCCTGTTGTTCTCAAAAACTGTGCTTCCGTGCTGACTCCCTGCCTAGGCAAACTCTTTCGTCTCTGTCTATCCTCTAACGTCTTCCCTTCATGCTGGAAGTTTGCTCACATTCAACCTGTCCCAAAGAAGGGTGACCGCTCTCAACCCTCCAACTATCGTCCAATTGCTCTTATCTCTTGTCTTTCTAAAGTTTTTTTAAACTATTCTTGCTTCCAAATTTCTTAAGCATTTCTCTTCTCATAATCTGCTCTCAGATCGCCAGTATGGCTTCCTTAAGGGTCGCTCTACTGGTGATCTTCTTTCATATCTTACTAACTCTTGGTCATCCTCCTTTCGGGACTTCGGTGAGACTTTTTCTATTGCACTAGACATATCGAAAGCCTTCGATAGAGTCTGGCATAAATCTTTAATTTCTAAACTACCCTCCTTCGGTTTCTATCCATCCATCTGTGCCTTTGTCTCTAATTTCCTTTCCGGCCGTTCCATAGCTGCGGTTGTGGACGGCCATTGTTCACTTCCTCACCCTATAAACTCCGGTGTTCCTCAGGGCTCTGTCCTATCTCCTATTCTCTTTCTAATTTTTATAAATGATCTCCTTAACTGTACCTTAATTCCCATCCATTCATACGCAGACGACTCAACCTTACACTACTCCATTAGTTTTTCAGAACGCCCCAGCCAGCAATCCCTCAACGACAAACGTAATGAAGCCATAGAACTCTTAAATTCTGATCTAAATACTATTTTCAATTGGGGCAGAGAAAACCTTGTTAACTTTAATGCTTCCAAAACCCAATTTCTCCATCTATCTACCCGTCAGGATCTCCCAGCGGACTATCCCTTATTCTTCAACAATACAAAAATCAACCCTTCATCTTCTCTCAATATTCTTGGTGTCTCTTTTTCTTCTGCTCTCATTTGGAAGGACCATATTACCAGTCTTGCTAAGGCAGCCTCCCAGAAGCTGGGTGTGCTCAACCGCCTTAGGGGGTTCTTTTCCCCTGCACAGCTTCTTGCTCTGTACAGGGGCATAGTGCGCCCTTGTATTGAGTATTGTTCACATGTGTGGGGAGGTTCCTCTCACACCGCTCTCCTAGACAAAGTTGAAAGGAAGGCCTTTCGTATCATTAACTTCCGTCCACTCACCAACTCTCTGCAATCTCTCTCTCTCCGCCGCAATGTTGCATCTCTCTCGCTATTCTATCGCTACTATAATAATCAGTGTTCCTCAGAGCTATCCCAGTGCATACCACCTCCTTTACGTAGGGCACGTGGTACCCGTCTTGCAACTCAATCCCACCCCTACTCTGTGCAACTCTCCAACCCAAGAGTGAAACATTACTCTCAAACTTTCTTCTACTCAACATCTGAGCTCTGGAACTCTCTCCCAGAATCAGTCTTTCCCTCTTCCTATGACTTAAATTGCTTCAAACTCCGTGTGTCCAGGCATTTTGGCTCGAGCGTCCCTTGATTTTGGCCCTGTCACTCTTTCAACTATGGGGGAGGCACTCGCTATAGGCAGTTATGCCTTTTGCCTCCCTCAATCACATAGAAAAAAAAAAAAAAAAATTGGTTCTAGACAGATGATCCGTGATGCAGGCACGCTGAAAAATGGGCTCTAATGTGTTTAATTGGAGTGTTGCGTGAGAATGGTGGTCATTAGGGTACAGTTTAAAACCAGGGCAGTGGCAGAGACGGTGACAAATTTTAGTTGGAGGCTAAATACAAATGAAAAACTGAAACACATAAGACTAAAGAAGGATTTGAGCATAGAACAAAGAAAAAAAATTAAGGAATTACAAGAAAAGGCTGATGAAAATAATGGAAAGTTGGGTGAGGAGGATAAGAGAAATTTTTACTGGAGAGTGAGGGACGGAAAATTGAGGAAGTGGTTTATAAGAGTAGAAGGGAGGGGGAGATCAGGGTGTACAAAGTACAAAGGAGTACAAAGGAAATCAAGCAACAACAGATCTAGTGACCCTTCTAGGCTGCTTGTCCTCCAAAACACTGAGGATCAAGTGTCCAAACAGTGGTTTAGAGTGGGTAAGGGAACATTGGAAAGGGAACTACTGCCCTGCCACTAACGTGGCAGGACTAGGAAGTTAGTAGGGGACATATGGGTTAGTAACTGAGGGGAGGATAAAGTTATTCATTTACAAACGCAGTCAGTCGCGGGTTTGATGCGAGATATTTGTCTAGGCGGAATTTAAATGAATCAACGGTGCTGCAGTCTATAACGTCTCGGGGAAGCCCATTCCACAAGTTGACAACTCGATTGAAGAAGAAATTCTTAGATTCGTGCGAGTTAAAAGATTTACCAATAATTTTGCAACCGTTTCCCCGCGTGTAATTAGATTGGTCGATAGTGAAGTACTTACTACAGTTCATATTGTCGATGCCTTTGATGATTTTGAACACTTGAATTAAGTCGCCTCTTAATCTGCGCTGGGTTAAAGGAAATAGATTTAATTCTCTAAGACGCTCTTCGTATGGTTTGTTCTTTAGGCTAGGTATCATTTTGGTAACTCTACGTTGAACTCGTTCTAGCTTGTTTATATCTTTTTGGTAATAAGGGCACCAGGATTGAACGCAGTATTCCAGAAGAGGGCGGACTAAGGAATTGTAAAGGGTTAGGATAACTTCTTTGGATTTATGCTCAAATGACCTGCCTATAAAGCCAATTATTTTGTTTGCCTTCTTAACAACTTCTGAACATTGTTGACTCGGTTTTAGGTTACTCGATATTGTTACTCCCAGATCAGTTTCTCTGTTTACATTCTTAAGCTGAGTGCCATTCATCGAATAGTTTGCTTTCTCATTTAGGTATCCGACATGTAGTACTTTACATTTATCCGCATTGAAACTCATTTGCCAAATTTGGGCCCAACATGACAATTTATCTAGATTGTGTTGCATATCGTCAACTTGTTCTTTTGAGAGTACGCTATTTGCAATTTTTGTATCGTCAGCAAATTTTGAGATTGTGCAGGTGAGACCCTCATCTATGTCGTTGATGTAAATTAGAAAGAGAATTGGTCCTAGTACCGATCCCTGGGGTACCCCGCTACTTACATTGGTCCATTTAGATGCCTTACCGTTTATGACTACCCTTTGCTTTCTGTTGCTGAGCCAATTTCTATCCATTTCAACACACCGTCTTGTATTCCATGCGCTTTTAGTTTTAGCAGTAAACGTTTGTGGGGAACTTTGTCAAAAGCCTTTTGAAAATCAAGTATATAATATCTACAGCTTTACTCTCATCGTAGAGGTTGAGGATATCGTGGAAGAAGTCTAAGAGGTTTGTTAAACAGGAACGTTTTTTACGAAAGCCGTGTTGAGTATCTTTAAGTATGTTATTTTCCTCTAAGTGATTTACGAGTCTGTCTCGTATGACCGTTTCTAGCATTTTACATACAACTGAGGTTAAGCTAATTGGACGATAGTTACTGGGTAGGGATTTGCTGCCTTTTTTTGAATATCGGTGTTACGTTGGCTAGCTTCCACTGATCAGGCATAGTTCCAGACTGCAAGGATTTATTGAATAGTAATGTCAGTGGTTTGGAGAGCTCATTCTTAGCTTCCTTTAGGACTCTAGGCGAGATTGTATCAGGTCCTGGCGTTTTATTTACCTTGAGTTTATCTAAACAATTCAATACTTCTCTCTCTGTAACGGTGATATTGCTTAGAACATCTGAATTATCAATCTGAATCGGCGATGGTGTAGGGATATCACTGAGGTCTTCTGTTGTAAAAACTGATGCAAAGAAGGTATTGAGGGCATTACTCATTTGTACTTCGTCTTTGGTGTATCCTCCTTTTTCATCGACTAACGGTCCAACAGTTGAAGTAACTACTTTTTTCTTTCTGATATAACTATAGAATTCTTTCGGGTTTGTTTTACTTTGATTCGCAATATGTAACTCTAAGGTCTTTTTACTTTGCTTAATTAACTTTTTGGCTTTGCGTCGTAGCTCTACAAATTTCACCCGTTCTTCGTCATTTTGTGAGGATTTTAATCTATCATTAGCACATTTTTTAGCAAGCAGGCAGTTTGAAATATCTTTATTCCACCATTTGGGCTTATTATTATGGCCTGGACGCCGTATTTTCGATGGTATGCAGTCTTGCACTGCTGGGGAAGAGAATGTGATAGGAGTTGTGACGGAGGAGGAGAACGGGGTGGAGGTGTCACAGGGAGAGACAGGAGACAAAGTGGTAGACCCAGTAGTGCTAAGGGGGAGTAGGGTACGGACAGGAGGAGCGGGATGGTGTAATTGCTGAAGGAATGGTAGATGGATTAAGGATCATGTTTAGTAATGTGGATGTGTTTACCCAGGACAAGAAAAGAGAACTGATATGTAGGTTGCAGGATGAAGAGGAAAAACCTGATGTCATAGCCTTACAGGAAGTAAGACCAAAAAAGGCTAGAATTGAAAGGGAACTGGTGGAGTATAGTTTGGAGGGTTTTGAGTTATATGAGAGAAATGCTATTAGAGCAGAGGTCAGAAGAGGACTGTTTATTTATGTAAGAAAAGAGCTCAAGGTTAATGAGGTGGATATGAGACAGCAGTATTGTGAGTATTTGTGTATTGAAGTAAAATGTGCAAGAGGATCAATTCTAATTGCCTCTATATATAGAAGCCCAAATAATAGTAGGGGAGAGGATGATAACCTATTGAAAGCAATGGAGGAAATAGATAATAGAGAGAACAAATATAAAATTTTGATTGGAGATTTCAATTTGCCAAGGATCAACTGGGCAAATTGTACTACTCCAGCGGGACAGGGTAGCCTGGAAAATAAGTTTATAGAGAAAGTGAGAGATTGTTTTTAACGCAACATATTACAGAGATGACAAGATATAGAGATGGGACGCAGGGGAGTGTACTTGATTTGATTTTTAGCAATGAGGAGGATATAGTGGAACATGTCAATGTGGATAGCCCTATAGGTTGTAGTGACCATGACTGTATAAGCTTTAGTTGCAATATTAAAACAGAGAGGGATAATAGAAGCAATTATAGGTTTGACTCCTGTAAGGAGATAAAGAAAACCTAATATTTAGTAGTGGCCCCGTAATCATTGACGAACATGCCTATTACATAAGGCATCCTCTTCAAACACTAATCCGCCGTAGTTTGCATCTACCGCGCAGAGCATTTAAAATCTGAGGAGCCTTCATCATGAGCGCACGCGACCTCACTCATGGCTTCAGTCATTATGAATTGGGTTCTCACTACGAAAAAACTTCGTAAAAAATAAAAACAAAAAGAAAATAAGAATAACTATCCAATAAGCTTTCCATCATATCGTGGATGTACTTGTGTGGATCTTTGACCAGACGCTGATTCAGGCGTCATTCTTCCTTCACTGACATATCAAGTAAACCAAAATCCTTAATACATCAACGAATGGGAAGGGGATGGTCGGGAGGGCCCCAGTCGTCAATGATTACGGGGGCACTACTAAATATTAGGTTTTCTTTATCTCCTTACAGGAGTCAAACCTATAATTTATTAGTGGCCCCTCCATCATTGACGAACATGCCTGATTTCTAAGACTGGAGGGGGACATTCGTAATCATATCATAACTCTAGCAAAGCAGATAATCAAACAACCACATAGTATTCTTACTTTGAAAAAATATATTTAAATACGGCGCAGACCATATAAATACCAAAAAAGGGGGTTCAAGCAGGTGCGTGCTTCAAAGAAGCCTGCTTGACAAAAAAGGGTAACTCTGGAGATTCTGTGAACAGATCTGTAGTTACAAAGGCACCCCACTCAACGAGTGGTGACAAAAATAACAAGTTATAAGTTTACATGTGCACATAATAAACCCTATAATATTCGTGAAAATAATTTGCAAAATATCTCCACTGTTTAATACTAAATTGCTTTCACTGCTAAAACTACTATAACAACCCCGTTGTTTTGTACTAACATTGTACTAGCACAATTTCTCGCAGAGAAATTTTCATATCACATTAACCATAAATTGTATCACAGCTCTTATACTCCGGCGGGGTCTAGGGTGTCCTATGTTACACTGACTGCACCCCCCCCCTCCTTTTCCTTGAAAGTAAACAAAAGTGACTGAAGGGCCACCTAGACCCTCTGCCTTAAAGCTATACATGGTAAGGAAGGTTTGTCTAGAGCAACTGACAAGTATCTAGTCAAAAACGTATGATTAGACGCCCACAACTGTGTGGACGAAATATCTTCTTCTGAAAAATTCTTCAGGAAACGTAAAGAGGCTGCCCATTTGCGTAAATCATGGGCCCTACCCACAACGCCGGGATTACTCTCTTTAATGACTTCGACCAGAAGAGAAGCTAATCTCCGTTTCAGTAAGCGTTTACCCGTACTCGCTACCCATAAAGCACCTTGGGGGTTTAGAGGAGCCACTCTCAAATATTTGGTTAGAGCTTGCACTGGACATAGATTATGGTGCACCTTTCCCCTTTTTAACGCCGGCACCGTGAACTCAGAAAACACGTGTGGACTGTGCTCATTCTTGGCTACAAATCCCGGGGAAGGTGCAATGTGAATACATTCATTAAGTCTACCAAACCTAAGGCAATTAGGTGTGTTGCTCATCGCCGCCAGCTCAGACACTCTGTTCCCGGTGGCCAAAGCCAAAAGGAATACAGCCTTTTTTAGGAGTAATGCAAAATCTGCAGTATTTTGGTACAGACGAGAGTGAAGTAAAGACAATGCCTTGTCCAGAGACCAAGTAGGCATGAGCTGACGGGGAGGTGGGCGGAGTTTAAAACATGCCCTCATAAAAACCTGTTTCCTCCGCTACCGGTATGGAGAGACCTGTAAGGTCTAAAAAGGGCACTCTAATCGCAGTTAAGTGATTTTTTAACGTTACCACAGATAAACGTTTCTGCTCAAACAGATAATTTAAATAATTGAAAACTAATGCTACTGAGGGCACAGTCTGTTCTGTTCTAATGATCCAAGAAGTAAAGGTTTGCCAATGTGATTGATACTGTCGTTTCGTATACAGTATATTGATTTAATAATTTATTGGTCACATCTCTACCGTATGGTGTTAGCCACTTGGCCTCCTGAATGTCCATAATGCAAAAGTCAGCGAGGTCGCTAGGTTGCCAATCGTGTCTAAGTGGAAATACCCGACCGGGAGCGACACCGGGTGCGGTCACCACGTCTTTAATTGCTGGTACCACAACTGCGCCGGCCACAGGGGCGCGACTAGCGAGACTAAGCCTCGATAATCTTGTAGTTTGTTCACTACGTGGCACATTAGTGACGCGTCTGGCGGCGGAAACAGATAGATGGAGCTCCATCTGTTCCAGTCTGTCACTAGGGCGTCTGGCCCCCCTGCCGGCATTTTCGTCCGGCGGGTGAGGTATAGAGGGAGTTTGTGAGTCTCCTCGGATGCAAACAGATCCACTTGTGGATGGTAGAGCTCTGCAATCATTTGGTTGAAAATGGGTTGCTTGAGCTCCCGTTCTACTGTCGTGCTCTGTCTCCGGGACAGAGCGTCTGCCCAGACGTTTGCTACGCCTGGGATATAAGATGCGTGAAGATAAATGTCTAGTCTGTTGGCTAGAGTAAAAATCTCTTCCGACACGTTTAGCAACTTCCTTGACCTCGTTGACCCCTGTTTCTGAATACAGTGAACTGCGTTCAGATTGTCCATTCTGAAGGCCACCGACTTGCCCCTTAAAGCAGGGCCATGAGCCTGAAGGAAATACAAGGGGACTAGTAATTCTTTGACATTGATGTGGGAGATTTCTAAGTGGGACCAAAGCCCCTGACCCTGGTGCCCCTGATTTGACTGAAATCCCCAACCTATTGTGCCTGACGCATCCGTGTCTACCCATACTGTTGGCGGAGGAGAGGTCCATGACATTATTGAGTGCAACGTTTCCTTCTTCGCCCAGACCGCTAGTAAGGTATGGATTAATTTTGGGATGGGCCATAACTTTCCCGCCGGTAAGAGTGGGAAATATTTATTGCCTTCCAATATTAAACGTTTTACTTTCAACCGGCCCAACCTTACAGTTAGTTGAATTCAGTTGAGAGAGCCGACCAGAGACTCCCAGACCCTCCGTGTCATAGTCAGACTGTGAAGAAACATGAACAGTTTCCTGCGAAACCTGTTGCGATTGTCCACACTCTGACTCAGAGTGAGAGCAGCTGTGTCCCAGACCAGCCCTATCCACTGAATTACTCGTGAGGGAACAAGGTTTGACTTCACCAGATTTACCTTGAACCCTAGAGTTTTGACATGATTTAAAATTATGTTGACATGTTTGATGCATAATTGCTCTGTCTCTGCCACCACCAGCCAGTCGTCTAGGTACCACAAAACTCTGATTCCTTGCTTTAACAACGGCATCAGGGCTTGTCAAAGGATGCCATTCGGTTTGAACCTGGCACCTCGATTATTCACGAAATTAGTCCGGCACCGAATGGCATCCTTTGAAAAACAAAATTTTGGTGCATGATCTGTAAGGCCAGAAACCTTTGAAACCTTTTGTTTACCGATACGTGCCAATAAGCGTCTGTCAGGTCTAGGGAACACATCCAACCTCCCGGCGGAAGTGTTAGCCTGATTTGGTGTACTGTTAACATTCGGAATGACTCGTTGTGAATGTGAAGGTTCAGATAAGACAGGTCTACGACCGGTCTCATCTGAACACTGTCCCTTTTGGGAACCAAAAATAGCTTGGACGTGAATACAGGGTAATTTTGGGGGACCGGGATGATGACATTCTTGGCAATCATTTCCTGGACCAGTGACTCCACCTCTAATGAAACAAATTCGCCGTTGTCGGCTGACGTAAGCGAGGTCGCCGGAGCCACTGCCAAGTGATGCCTTTGCGTGCCACCATCCGTGCCCAAGTGTTTAACGGCCATGCTTGGTGACATGTTCTGAACGACCCAGTTAGCAGACAAGGGTTCGCCGGCTGTACTACCCTCGGATCCACCGGCCTTAAGACTGGCACCGGGAGTGAGAGAGACTTTATTTTTTTGATGGTGGTGGAGTTGGTGGTGGTGGACGCTTCGCCGGCTGGCTGGCGTTGGCCGAAGACGGGCCCTGACCTGGATTATTATGGCCGCGTCCTCTCTGACCTGAAAACCTACTCTGTCTATGCCTGTACTGACCTTGAGGGGAGGAGGAGGACTTAGGTGGAAGAAAGGGCTTAGATCCCCCCGGCTGAGCCTTAGCGACTGGCCTGGGTTTGGGGAAGTTAAATGCAGGTTTCTTAGAAGGGGTGGAACTGTGTTTAAAGGCCTGAGCCATATTAAACACCGTTCGCCACACGTCAGGGGTCATTAAAGAGGGAGTGAGCACTGGTGACATGACCACCTGATTCCCAATGCGATCAGGCAGTTTTCGGACTAAGGACATTCTGAGGTCTTGTCTCGCTCGTACCGCCTCAAACAAGGCGGTGCGGATGTCACCCAAAGATTGGATTGACAACTGAAGAAGCAGTCGCCGGGACAATTCAACCGATCGTCTGGCATCCGCGTCTGCGATTGCCTGAGTGGACCGGAGCAAAGACTTTGCTATCTGTTGAGACACTATGTATTGTGAGAACAGGCGAAAAGCTTTCCCCCTTAGCCTAAATTCTCGGTCTAGGTGAGTTGGGGTAGGGGTAGTGAAAGGGTCTTTGATCTCACAAAGATTTATTTTAGGGGCAGCTAAGAAAGCAAACAAAGCTGAAGGGACTCCGCCGGCAGAACACACTGGCATGGAGAACCAAGAATGAGTATCTTGAGGGATCTGGTGGGAAGTTTTGGAAGTAAATGTGGTCGCAAAGTTTTGAGCCTCTGCCTCCCATTCCACCCAAGGTCCTGGACCCAACTGCCCCACCTTCAAGACTGGATTAGCTGCTGTGTCTGTGACGGTTTGCAAATCGAGTTCTGGAGTGAGAGCTGACAGAGTCTTAATGTCATTAAATCCATCATGCTTAGACCAGTCTGAAAACAATTTTGAAGCTGAGGCAGAGGGTAAAGCCGGCTTAGCAGCATAAACACAATAATCCTGGTGATAATAACTAGGTATAGCCTTTATGTTGACATCTAGTACATTTCCCAAAGTATCCAAGGCCCTTAATTTCCTAGATTTATTGCCCTGGATGACCCACTCATGCGGTACTGGGAGTTTCCCTGACAAGGTAGGTTGGGCGATCTCTGGTTTAGTGGGGGTCAAAAGGACCCATGACTCGTCTGGTCCGTAAAGCAAGGGCATAGCTACCTTTCTGAGAGGCGCTCTGTCTAGAGGGGGCGGATTGACATCCGTTATAACCCTTACATTCGAAGTGGTCAATGCCGCCGTAGCAGGCCTTGTAACCACTGATGGTGACAGAGGGGAAGGGTGAGGGATCTGAGTCAAAGCAATAGAAGTCATCAGAGGCCGTACCGTAGAAGCTCCCAAGTCCACTGTGGGAGTTTCCTGCTGTTGGCTAAAAAATTTAGATAAAGCATTACTAAGTAGCCCATCAATTTCCTGTGCAGTGACAAATTGACTTGATGATGTACTCACTAGTGAATCATTAATATCTTGCGCGGCGTCTAAGCCTGAACCTGACTCTTGCCCTTCCATATCCGATATAATTGAAACCTCGTCTTTATCATCCTGTTCCTCCTGAGAAGATCCCGCTGAAGCTGGGGTACCACCTTGTTGCCAAGATAAGTCAGGAATAGAGGATGGGATCGCCGCGTCCCGGTGGACGTCAGCCACTGTGTGAATAGTTTGAGCCGGAAGTGGGTGGTCAGGTCCTGGCCGAGAATATCGCCAAACACCTAGGCCTTGGCCTACACAAACTCTGTCTGGGGTAGAGGTACGATGAGAAGCACTAGAAACTGGCGAATGTCGGGAGGCCTTTCTATCATGGGAATCCTTCTTTAAAGATTTATGGCTGCGGTGTGACCGTGAACTACTCTTCGATTTAGAGGATTTATCGCCGTGACCACTGGTGGAACTTTCTGTCTTACTCTTCTTACTCGATGGTGAAGAGGCAAGACTAGGTGGCTGGTGTCTGAAAGGTGACCGAGACCGAGATCTCTCCCGAGACGAGGAGGCTGCCGCCGGGGGTGTAGGCTCTCGTTGACGTTTCGCCGTAGCAGTAGAAGACACAGAACCCTGACCAGTCTCCGCCGGCTTACGACTAGTTACTCGAGAGGGACGTTTAGGGGGAGGGTGCTCAAAAAGAAGCCTATCCCAAAGAGGGACGTTGTCACATTGAAGTGACTTATGAGCCACAATCGTAGTATACGCTGACATCTGTTGCCTAACCTCTCGTAAGGCGACCGCTGCGGTCTTATCATTATCGCGGAGGACTTGGACACTTAATTGGGAGCAAAAGGAACAGTTGCGCATCACCCACAGACCCCTTGAACGGTCTAGACATTTAACACACTTGATGCAAAGAGTGTGCGCAAAAATAGGGATACCGGCACAGGTAGGGGTAATGCATAAAGCAAAAACTGGGGCAAAGGTAGCCATGACAGAGACTGGTGGGAAAACTAGTGCAGGGTCTGTATTGGTCCGCCGGGGCCCAGCTCTGGAAAAAAAGAAAATTTCCAGGAATTAATGCTCATAAGGTTAACCCAACATGTTCCCACACACGTGTTAATAACTCGCCGGGTAACGAGACGTAATGTCACAACGATCACAGCTCGCTACGCGGCGGGATTCTATAAAGATTTCTAAACTAAACATGTCCTAAGAAAGTTAAGAATACCCTCTGACATAAATAAAGGACCAGTATGGCGTTTATAGTCTTTCTGGTGGTGGTGACTGTTTCAAGATTCAATTTTGGAAAACAACCCCCCACAAAGACGCCGGCACCAGAATTATTTAGCAGAATAACACAGGGCAGGCTGATACGAGATCTGATTTCTAACGAATTGTCACAAAGGATCGCCGTAAGTTTGAAGGCGGCGATACATTAACGTATCTCTCAATTAACTGGTTAACTATATGGAATTGTAAATTCCTTATTTCCTCCTCCCAGGAGCACCCGCCGGGTGTGAACAAAAGAGATGTTAACCCAATTGAGCCTTCGATCACCGTAAGTCTGAAGGCGGCGATACATAAAGTATCACTAAAATGGATCGGTTAACTAAACTGAATGACCATCCCACCCTACCAAGGTGCACCCGCCGGGTGAGATGTAAACAACGTTAACCCCATAAGTTCCTGTCCCCACTTCTTTGTAAAAGATCGCCGGGGAGGAAAGCCCTCAACAACAGCTAGGTTTTTCTTTTGGTTTGTAAAACCGGGTAGAAAAACTTCCTAACATATGTCCGCATGAACAATGTTAGATGGGTACAGCCAGTCCGCCGGGGATCATAGGGAGCCTGAAACAGGCACCAACACAGAGACACAGTCCTGGCGAGCCACAGACACCTCCACGCCGGGGACACAAGCCTGTGTTGAAACCACGCGTGGCCCAACACGGCTCTCGGCCGGGTTTTTTCATGGTGTAACTGAGAAAAAACCCGCCGGAAAGTAACCCACCCCGTTCAGAAACCATCTGAACGCACAACGGACCCGAGAGCAAGCCAAGCACGACTAGCCTAGGGCCCACACAATAATCCGTGGAATTAGCCAATACACAACTAATCCAGGAAACATACATAGTCCGTGGAATTAGCCAATACACAACTAAACCAGGATACACATGACACAGTAGGACATATTTATAAAATAACAATAACACTTGTACATGTGGCAAAGCTACGAGCGGCTGGCTAGGCCTAAGCAGACGGCATAAGAAATGTTGAAATATAAACAAAAAACACTGGAAATATAACAACAGGAACCACCGCCAACACACCACTGTAGTAAATACTTCCGACAAAGGGAAGACTGACTCGGGACCCAGAAAAAACTTCACTAAGTGAAGAAAAATACGCTGGGAACGTCAGAAGCAACGCTTACCTCATCAGAAAGATAAAAGGCAGCATAAAATAACGCGTAATGAAAGCCGCCTGCATCACAAGCTAACTCAACTGTGAAAAGATCACATGTCCACAACAGGACCACGAGGGTACATCCGAAATAGATGCCCCAAACACACGACCCAAAATACACTGCACTGCGGGCAACCAGTCCAGGACACTCCTGCTACACATATCCTAACCTTACTCGATACATCCTGGAGTAAACAAATGAGAAAAAACTCACTAGGGACGCAGCAAATGCGGAACCAGCGGAGCGTGGGGAGACACGTCCGGGCAGGCTGAGCGCAGAGCAGAGAAGAAGAATGACGCCTGAATCAGCGTCTGGTCAAAGATCCACACAAGTACATCCACGATATGATGGAAAGCTTATTGGATAGTTATTCTTATTTTGTTTTTGTTTTTATTTTTTACGAAGTTTTTTCGTAGTGAGAACCCAATTCATAATGACTGAAGCCATGAGTGAGGTCGCGTGCGCTCATGATGAAGGCTCCTCAGATTTTAAATGCTCTGCGCGGTAGATTCAAACTACGGCGGATTAGTGTTTGAAGAGGATGCCTTATGTAATAGGCATGTTCATCAATGATGGAGGGGCCACTAATAAATAGAAAAATATACATGTATGATAGAGCAGATTATGAGCTGCTGAGACGGTGTTTGGACATTGACTGGGGGGAATACTTGAACGGTGAAGACGCTGAAGGAATGTGGAGGAAAATTAGAGTCAAACTGGAGAATGCTGTATCCAAAAGTGTACCAGTAAGGGAATATAAGGATAAAACAAAATTGAGGAAAAGAACGAACCCAGAATTGCCAATGAAAAGAAACCTTTGGACATTGATTAGAAGAAAGAAACGATTGTGGGAAAGACTAAAATTGTTAAAAATGAATAGGGTGTCTAGTATAGAAGCTAAAGAAGTGGATCTGGAACACAGACAAATAAACAATAAAATAAGGTGGGAGACAAGGAGGGGGGTGAAGGAGAGGGAGAGAGAGATTGTTAGAAATGTGAAGGATAATCCAAAAATATTCTGGAAGTACATTCAGGAAAAGTTAACAAGAAGAGTAGGGATCCCAGAGCTGGTAGGGGGGTTGGATGATGGGAGTAGAGCGGAGACTGATAAGGAGAAAGCAGAGGTGCTGGGGAAATACTTGGGGGGGTACTAACAGTGGAGTCGGATGATGCAGTGCCTACTATTCCCATCAAACAGGCACCGGCACTAGAACTAATAGAGTTTTCCCATGCTAGAATAAGAAGGGCTATAGAAAAATGAACAGAAGTAAGTCCCCGGGACCGGATGGGATACACCCAAGAATTATAAAGGAAGGAGGTGAGATGTTGGTAGAGCCATTGAAAATGTTATTTGAGGTATCGTTTAATACAGGACAAATCCCGATGGACTGGAGAGAGGCGAACATAACAGCTATATTTAAGAAGGGAAAGAGAAATCTATCTATCTATCTATTGCCCGACGCCGTGATCCCTGAAGGGGTGGCCACGAACAAACCGCCCCCATGCACCTCTGTCCCCAGTCAGTCGACGCCCCACCCCCCAACCAGCACCGCCTTCGTTCATGTACTTTCTCACTCCATCCTTCCACCTCATATTTGGTCTACCTCTCCCTCTCTGTCCCTCCACCTCGCTCTCGTACACCCTCTTAGTCATTCTCTCGCTTTCCATACGTTCCATATGGCCGAACCATCTCAAGTTGTTCCTTTTCACACTTTCCAGCACATCTACCTCCACAGAGGCAGATCATGTGTAAGCAACTTGTTGAGTTTTTACTCTAGAGTAATAGACACAGTGGACAAGAGGGAAGGATGGGTAGACTGTGCCTACCTAGATTTTAAAAAGGCATTTAACAAAGTTCCACACAAGAGATTGCTGTGGAAATTAAAACATGAGGGAAAAGTAGGAGACAAACTGCTGGAATGGATGGAGAGCTACCTTAGCGGAAGACAGATGAGAACAACAGTAAGGGGGAAATCGTCAAACTGGACTCAAATTACGAGTGGAGTACCACAAGGATCTGTCCTAGCCCCAATCATGTTTCTAATATTTGTAAATGACTTACCTGAGGGACTAACAAGCTACATGAGCATGTTTGCGGACGATGCTAAGCTGCTTAAAACGATCAGAACCCAGGAGGATTGCCTTGAGCTCCAAGCAGATTTGCAAAAGATCCATGAATGGAGCATCAAATGGAATATGGAGTTCAATGCAGGGAAATGTAAGACTCTAGAAATGGGTAAAAGCAAGTACAGACCTAGAAAAGATTATAAACTAGGAAACGAAGTGATTCCCAAAGCAGAAAAAGAAAAAGACTTGGGGATAGAATTTAAGGATAACATGTCTCCAGAAAGCCACGTAAATAAGATAGTGAGAGAATCACTAGCACTATTGGCAAATATCAGGATGTCTTTCAATTATCTTAATGAAAACACCATGAAACAAATAATAACGGCAATAATAAGACCCAGGATGGAATATGCATCTGTAGTGTGGTCCCCTCACATGAAGAAACATATCCACAAAATTGAGAGGGTACAGAGAGCAGCTACGAGAATGATCCCAGGTTTGGAAAATTTGGAGTACCAAGAGAGGCTCGAGAGATTGAATCTACCTACACTGGAACAGAGAAGGAAACGAGGACAGCAAATTCAGATATACAAATGTGTTAGAGGTATTGACAAAATCGACCAAGAAAACTTCATAGAGAGGGATGGAGGTGAGAGAACAAGAGGTCACAGCTACAAACTAAAAGTGCTTAATAGTTAATCTGATATGAAAAGTAAAAGATTTCCTACCAACTCGATTAGTGGGTGGAACAAATTGCCAGCCGAAGTAGTGTCTGCACCATCAGTGCATAGTTTCAAAGCACGGTATGACAAACATATCTTAGGAGGCGGGAATTAACGAGCATGCTCACTCCCGCAAATACAACTAGTGTAAGTACAACTAGTGTAAGTACCACACCTCCTTCTTACTTCCTCATTAGTCTGTCTATCCCTCCATGTAACTCCGCACGCACTCCTTAAGTAATTCATTTCCACTGCTCTCACTCTTGGTCTGAGTCTCTCAACCAACGTCCATGCTTCGCTTCCGTAAGTCAGTGTCGGGATTACCACACTGTCATGCAAGGACTTCTTCACTTCAATACTGACCACCCTATTTCTTGTTACTGCTTTTAGCGTTCCTACAACCCTCTTCCCCTGTTGTACCCTCTCCCGCACTTCTTCATCCATAGTCCCATCTTTACTCAACACACTGCCCAGATACTTAAAAGAGTTGACGATCTCCATAGCCTGACCGTTCAGCTTCACCTCACACTCTGTGACTTCACCCCTTTCGAAGACCATAACCTTGCTCTTCCCCATATTTACCTTCAAATTCCGTTTTTCGCACACTGTTCCAAACTCATTTACCAGACAAAGAGAAATGACCCAGGGAATTATAGACCAGTCAGTTTGACAAGTGTTGTGTGTAAACTAATGGAAACGGTAATTAGAGAAGGAATAATGGAGCATATGAAGTCAAACCAACTATTCAGTGGGAGACAGTTCGGATTCTTGCCGGGGAGGTCGACGGTACTACAGCTAATTAAGGTGGTAGATGATTGGATGCAAATTCTAGAAGATGGTGATGTAATAGACGTGGTATATTGCGATTTTATGAAGGCCTTCGATAAGGTCCCACATAAAAGGTTAATAGAGAAAGTTAGAAGCTATAATATAGGGGAGAAATGTGTGAAATGGATAGAAGCCTTCCTGAAAGATCGGAGACAGAGGGTACTGGTGAATGGAATAGTCTCGGGGTGGAGGGAAATTACAAGTGGGGTACCTCAGGGATCTGTGTTGGGACCACTGCTGTTCGTTATATTTATCAACGACTTACCTGAAGTTATAACTAATGGAAGTGAGGTATACCTGTATGCGGATGACACTAAGCTGTATAGAAGAGTGAGGAGTAGGGAAGATGTGGGTTTGCTTCAAGGAGATGTGGATGGCATGAAGGGATGGTCTGAGCATTGGTTAATGCCTTTTCATCCAAAAAAATGCAAGTACATGCGGATTGGGACAAGCAAGATAGACAAGTTAGGATACAGTATGTATGAAGCGATGGAGGAAGTGAATGCAGAAAAGAATATAGGAGTAGTGATAGACAATAAGTTAAATTTCTCAGAACATTTAGCGGAAAAGATAAACAAAGCCAATAGAATTGTAGGGCTGATAAGGAGGACATTTGTGTCACTTGACGAAGAAATCTTCAGGAATCTCTATACAGCGCTGGTTAGGCCGCACCTTTTATATGCGAACCAGGTGTGGGCTCCATATATGGTAAAGGATATAGAAGCAGTGGAGAAAGTGCAGAGGAGAGCTAGCAAGCTGGTACCAACGTTGAAGAACGCGGGCTATGAGCAGAGGTTGAGGACACTGGGGCTTCCGACACTGGCATATAGGAGAAAGAGAGGGGATATGATAGAGACTTTTAAGATAGTGTCAGGAAAGTATGATGAGGATGTGTGTGAAGGCATCTTCTTGATGCGGAAGGGAACAAGAATGAGAGGACACTCTAAGAAAATTTACAAAGAAAGAAATAGGCTTGAGAAGGCAAAGAACTCATTTTGTGATAGAGTGGTAAATGAGTGGAACGCACTGCCCCAGTATGTAGTCGATTCCGAATCAATAAGGGAGTTTGAAAGTAATCTTGATAAAGCATGGGGAAGACAAGATTTGAAGTTTGATTATAAAAAAAAAATACAGAATAGTAAAATTTTTGCGTCTGCTACCGCCGCCGCCAACACCGTGAACGACCGCAGCAGTGCAAGTACTGGTACTGAGCTGGATACACAGGCCTAGTTTGCCTTTTTCCAGAGGATCTACTGTAAGAAACTGTAAGAAATTAGTTTGAAGCGGGCGGTCCCCCTCCCCCTCTGGTGGCGACCGGTGTAACTAGGCCTTCGCCTATTTCGTTCACTAATTAGTTTTGCGGTGGCTTTAGTTTTTGTATAGCTAGGTTTTCTATTCAATTAGGGCTTCATGTCACTGCATTAGCTTTTGCTACTCATTTTGCGAAGTGGTGTCTCACTATCTGAGTTTCCTAGGCTAGGCTAACTTTGATGACTGAGAGGGGGCACAGACCTTTTTTTTCTCTTTCATTTGGCCACCTCATAGGGTTTCCTTCCCTATCGAGGTCATTTCCTGGCCCACAGGGGCCTGGTTATGGAGCCCTGGTTACCTCCGTTAGTGTGACACAATGCCGACTTATTTTCGTGGCCTAGCCCAAGTCGAAGGGGGGCTGTTGCTTTTCACACTGTTACCAGATCAGTCCGGCATCTCATGGATGGCTCCTGAAAATCTAGGGACTGTGAAACCATCATCTTGGTAATTTTTGAGTTGGCAAAAGTGTCAGCATTCCTAATCTGATTCGTCTGACGTATACCCCAGGGTCCCCGCATATATTGTGGTCTTCAGTGATCCTCTGATTGTTTGGCCGCTCCCTGCTGGTCACTGCCGTCTGACATACTGGTCGTGCTGACAATACCTGCAAAACCCCGTTACACAGACGCTCCCACGTCTGCTGTGCTTGCCCGACGCCCTTCACCGTCGTGCCTGAGGCCTAGAGGGTCGGTCTGCATATGGACCGCTCCGCACTGGGAGTGGCCGCACAACCCCCGCTCCGCTCTTACACGGACGCTCTCACGTCTGCTGTCACCTGCCTGACGCCTTTCACTGGTGTCTGAGGCCCTGCGGGACGGTCCGCACTAGGACCGCTCCGCCCGGGACCGGCCCGCATGGTACCATTCCGCACTGGACCGGTCCGCCTAAAAAGTCCGCGCTTTTCCGCCCTGGGAGCGGACTTCCGCCCTGGGGGCGGAAATCGTTAGTGTGCACTTTTCCTCCCT
Source organism: Paralithodes platypus (assembly GCA_032716605.1). Lineage (NCBI taxonomy): Eukaryota > Metazoa > Arthropoda > Malacostraca > Decapoda > Lithodidae > Paralithodes > Paralithodes platypus. Next base: position 49,213,194 of record CM064521.1, read on the forward strand.
TCTCTCCCTCTTGTGAAGGGGCTAGTTGGCAGAGTGTTCATGCTCTTCTGGTTTTTCACACAGGCTGTGCCTCCGCTCTGGGAACGCAGTGTGTGTGATTGGCTCTCCACCCTCCCCGCTCCCTGTCATTCCGCTCTGGGAGCGGACTTCTCTACACCTCCTCATCGGTGCCTAAAGGCCTTCAGGTATTATTCTCACCTTATTTGGGGGAAAATTAAATCCTTTCATGGGAGTTTAACCTGGCTCTTGGTCTCTTCTGACCTGGGGTTTGGGGTTTCACTAGAACTTTTGTAGGTTCACCTGTGTACTACCAGGCCCTCCCATACGGTGGGCCCTTATTCTTACCTTCAATGGGGGGGGGGGGGGGGAGATATCTCCTTCACAGGAAGGTGCTCCAGGCTTGAGGTCTAGTTTGCGCTTAGTGGCGACTTTCTGTCTTTGTGCCTGTAGTTTTCATGGGGTTCCCTAGGGGTTTTTGTGCATGCTACATTTGCTTGCTATGATTCCTTTCTCATATCTGTGTGTCATTCATTGTGTACATGCCTGGGATACTGCCTAACCCTGGCCTATGCCTCCCCTACGGTGGGGCCTTATTCTTCCCTTGCATTGCAAGGGGGATACATCCTTCAACGGATGATTAACCTGGCTCATGGTCTAGTCTGACCTGGTGCTTGGGTTTTCACTTACACTTTTTGTGGGTTCTCCTGTGTTCCTACCGGGTCCTACCCTATGGTGGGGCGTCATTCTTTCCTTGAATTGTCGGGTGGATTACTCCTTCCACGGAAGTTTTACCTGGCTCGTGGTCTAGTCTGACCTGGTGCTTGGGGTTTCCCTGAAACATTTTGTGGGTTCCCCTGTGTTCCAACCGGGTCCTACCCTACACACAGCCCGTAGCCTAGTAGGTAGAGCTCTCGTCTCACACACGAGGGGTCGGGGGTTCAATCCCAGACCGGGCGGAGACAAATTGGGCTTGTCTCCTTTCATGTGTTAGCCTCAGTTCACCTAGCTGTAAATAGGTACCTGGAATAAGTGGACGACGTTGTGACGTCCCATCTGGGGTTGGCAAAAATGGTACAAGGCGAGATGGGTATCATATGGTTCACCTAAGCTGATGGCTACCTAAGCCTTCGGGCGAGACGGTACCGTCTATAGTGAGAATGGTACCATACAGATCCACCCTAAGCCTTCGTTTCCAATGTCGCCAATTGGCTAAATACAGACTACACACACATCCACAGCCATTCCAACAGTACATAAAACACTTAACATGCATTTCACGCAATACATTCCCAGTTAAGGAGGCGCGATAATAATGAGCTTAGCTCGCATTGCGTGGATTCCCCTTGACGAACAAGTAACTGAGTAACTGAGTAACTGAGTAACTGAGTAACCCTGTGGTGGGGCATTCTTCCCTTCAATTGAGAGGGGGGGGGGGGGGGGGTCAATCCTTCGCAGGTTGGTGCTCCGGGCTCAAGGTCTAGTTTGCACTTAGGTGCGCCTTTCTGTCCTTGTGCCTGTAATTTTCTATAGGGATCCTTACAGGTTTTCTGCATGCTCACCTGCCTGCTATGCTTCGTTCGTAGGCTCTATGTGTCATTACGTGTGAACATCTTGGTGTTCCTGCCAGACTCTACCCTACGGCGAGGTTCTTTCTGTAACATGAGGAATGCTGCATCCACGTTGCCTGCTACCACAGGGTTTCCTATACCCCTTGTCGGTGTGGTCCTTCCCTCTGTGCTACGTGGACGGGCGTTTCCCGCCTCATACGGCCCTCCCTGCATGGGACCCCTCGCTTCTGGGACGCCCATGTGAGGTTCCTGTTGCGCCTCCCAGAGTTATCGCCGGCTGGGCGCCAGGCCGCCCTGTCTCGGGTGCCTCCGTCTGCTCTGTCGACGGTGTCTGCGGACTCTGGGAGACAAAAGGGGGGGGGGGGGGGCGATGCATCACAGGTCCAATTCACCCTCGCCTCGTCGTCAACAATCCCTCTCTCCTGCTCGGCCTGCTCCCTTTACCATTCCTGACAAGGGTCATATGCTCTTCAGGGCAGAGAGGCGTGCACCCACTAGTCCCACCTTGCCTACTATAGTGCCGCCTGTGTTCTGTCTGTCACGTCGTCCGACTCATGCCCTAGTCGGGGAGCTTGTGGATGGGCAGGCCTGGATGCTTCGTCGCCCTTCATCTCCTGCTGCACCGGTGGTCCTTCCTGCTCCTCCTCCGTCTCGAGCTGCTGCGCTGTTTCAGACTGTGCCCCTTCCTGTGCCTAGAAGGCACCTAGAAGGACCTAGAAGGGTCACTAGATCTATTGTTGCTTGATTTCCTTTGTCACATTCGACGCCAATTTCGCCTCTCTATGAATTGTCTTGGGAGGAGGAGGGAGGGACTGCACTCGAGGACTCTCCAAGGGAGTCTCTCGCCTGCACGCCTTCCCCACGCCCGAAGGTTGGCCGCCATGGACGTATTGGGTCCGTCTCGCCATCTCCCTCGGTTTCTCCAGGCCTGGAGGTTGGTAATAGCCGCCCTGCTTGGAGTGCAGGCGGCGGCGTCGAAGACGTTCCGGGGGTCGAATGCGGGATAGTTCCAGACGAGGGTCTGGAACGTCTCCCCGCAGCTATGGTGCGACCGTCTCCTGTGCCTCAAGTCGCACCTGTGGTGCATCCTGTCCCACACTCGGAGGGGCACCTACCGGCAGCGCCCGCTGTTCCTGTGGCTGCTGCTCCGCACGCTCCTTTTCCCCCTGTCCTCCGGCAGTTGCGACATCTCTTGTCGTTCTGCCTGGGTGCGGGTTGGGGTTGGGTGGCCGGACCGTCTCCGTTCCTTCCTTGGGGCGGTATGTGATCCGTACACAAAGATTTCTTTCCCTGTACTGGTTCGACCGAGGCCTTTTCAGGCTTCGACGGGGTTGGCCGTCCCTCAGCGTGGGCTGCAATTTTTAATGGACGCCTGTTTTCGGCTTCAGCCGCCCCCGCGCCTGATTCCGCCTTGGTGGTCTCTGGCGGTAGCTCTAAAAGCTCCTCCCGACGCCCGTTTCCACTACCTACCCGACGCCTGAGCACTTACTTGAAACGTCATTGTTTCTTATTGCGTTCGCTATGGGGGAGAGAATCTCGGAGCTGGCTCCGTTGTCTGGGGCCCTGCCTTCCTTGCCTTTTCTCCTGTCCTCAGGGCGGTCATTTTGACCCTGTCTGTTCGTTTTGTGGCTACGACTGGACGTGAGGCTCACGTTTTTCAGCCGTTCGTTGTTCCAAAACACGTGAACGTGTTCGTCATACACTCTGCCCGGTGCAAACCCGGCATACGTATGTGCGCTCCGTCAGGTCGATGTCGGGTGTGGCGCAGTGGGTGGCACCACAGGCCGGTAGGGACGTCGGCAACCGTGCGGTGGGGATTACCCTGTGTCGGGTGCTTCATGCCGGTCATCGTGCCGACACGGGGCTCTGGTCTTCCCACAACACGTTTGTCGCCTCCTATCTGTCCATGTCCACGGGCAGGCCGAGTCGTCCTTTTGTTGCGTTGGGCAATAATGGGTTACCTAGGGGTATTACCTGTACTGTTCTTTCAGTCTGTGTACCTCCGCCCATCCTTTCCTTGGCATATGGGGGGGAGGGGGGTGTTTATGAAGTACATGTACAGTCAGTCCCCCTAATACACGTATCCTCAGTCCGCGTTTACCCTATTCCGCGCCGAGGGGTAAAACAGGTACTCAAAATCCCTAAAACACGTATTGACCCCACAAAACACGAATCACAGTTGAAGAGTGGTGTAAAAATGCTGTTTTTTGTATTCCGTGCCACCCCCCCCTCTCTACTCCGCGCGCACACCCCTCAGAGGCCTAGGCTTCCCCGGCCCCGTCACTGTCACTGGCCCCGTCCCCGTCTCCGGATATACCCATAGATTTCCCGATCGCAGTAGTGCCTTCACCAGTTTATTCTTCCTAGGCATTTTTAAGTTGTTGAAGGGTGTAGGAAGGCAGTTGTTACACAATAAATGGGTCAAGTCTCAGCGCACAGACACTTAAGGATATTGGGACTGAGAAGGAAGCACACATACGCACACACATAGATTGTATTTACTTAGATTTCAAGAAGGCATTTGATAAGGTGCCTCATAAGAGATTGTTGTGGAAGTTCAGGACTGTGGGGCGGGTTGAGGGAGTATTATTAAAGTGGATGGAAAACTATTTAATTGGGAGGGAAATGCGAACAGTAATAAAAGGAAAGTTCTCCTCGTGGAAAAGGGTAAAAAGCGGAGTGCCTCAAGGATCGGTGTTGGCCCCAATCATGTTTTTGGTTTTCATCAATTACCTTTACATGGGAATAGGCTCATATATATCTATGTTTGCTGATGATGCAAAATTAATGAAGCATATTACAAGTAGGAGTATTTGTGAAGAATTACAGAGAGACCTAGATAAATTATATGAGTGGAGTCAAACTTGGAAAATGGAATTCAACACGAGTAAGTGTCAGGTTCTTGAGATGGGAAAAAGTAAATATAGACCTTTTTGGGAATATAAAATAGGAGATGAAACAATTAGTAAAGCTGGGAAAGAAAAAGACCTAGGGGTAGTTATGGCAGATAGCTTGTCACCTGAACAGCATATAAATAAAATAACTGGTGAAACCTATGCAGTGTTGACTAACATGAGAATAGCTCTGAATTATTTAGATGAAGAGATGTTAGCAAAAATAATAGGGACAATAATACGACCAAGACTGGAGTATGCAGCAGTGGTGTGGTCTCCACACCTTATAAAACATAATAAAAAACTGGAAAGAGTTCAGAGAGTTGCCACTAAGATGATAGCTAGCCTTAGAGACCTGCCATATGAGGAGAGATTGGAGAGGCTAAAGCTGCCAATGCTGAGGGAGAGGAGAGAGAGAGGTGACATGATCATGATGTTTAAGTGTGTGAAAGGTTTTGAGAAGATCGACAAGGGAGATTTTGTGGTGAGGGACGAGGGAAGAACCAGGGGTCATGAATGTAAGTTGAGGAAAGTTGTATGTAAGTCTGTTGTAAGAAAGTTCAGGTTCCCGTATAGAAGCATTGAGTGTTGGAATAAGTTGGATGGGGAGGTGGTGGGAGCAAGAAATATCCAAACTTTTAAAGCAAAATTGGATAAATGTAGAGAGAGAGACAGGACAACACGAGCTTAGGCTCAAATCCTGTATACTACAATTAGGTGAGTACACACACACACACACATACACACATAGTTGGATAATTGTAACTCAGGAAGCGGGACAATACGAGCCTAAAAAGCTCAACTCCTGTATACTACAAATAGGTAAATACAAATAGGTAAATACATAACCACACGTACGCTTCCTTCTCAGTCCCAATATCCTTAAGTGTCCGTGCGCTGAGACTTGACCCATTTATTGTGTAACAACCGCCTTCCTACACCCTTCAACAACTTAAAAATGCCTAGGAAGAATAAACTGGTGAAGGCACTACTGCGATCGGGAAATCTATGGGTATATCCGGAGACGGGGACGGGGCCAGTGACGGGGCCGGGGAAGCCTACGCCTAGGCCATATGAACTCGCCTGTTGCGGGGGTCTGCCTCGGAGCCCCCACTCTTCTCACCTACTTATAGCATTTAATTTTAATGTAAGGAATGACTTGTTTATGTTTCTATTATTGTGTATGCTTGGTTGTCCAATTAGTATTGATTTTTATCAAAAATTGCCATCAAATGTGGATGGAAATGCGGGCTGCCGCCCATATGTATTTTTCTCCATAAGTTATGTTATCCCCAATGCGCGAATTCCCAATACACGTCGTGTAATGCCGCCCATATAGGCGCGGATTGGGGGGACTGACTGTACTGTTGTTGTTGTTCCCCAAGCTGCCTGGCCGAACAGCCCCAAGGCCCCGAGCAAGGCCAAGGCCATAACCGAGCGCCCCCCACACAACCCTCCCTGCCGACCACAATAAACCTGGGTGACCGAAGCCACTCCATGGCGGGGAGCTGAGGAGGGTGAGGAAACACCCGGAAAGCCAAAGCCCCACCCAAGGCCCTGTGCCCCTCAGCAATTATGAAGAGAAAGTTGAGGGGCAAAGGAAAAAATGTGACGCTTTGGCTTCCAATCTTGGTAGATTGGGAGGTCAATCCACGGAAAAGACGCCGTCACTTGAGATCTAGAAAATATACAAGTAAAAGGCACAGTCAGAGTAAGCTATGGGTATGGCAGAGATCGCTCAGTTCTCACTCTGATAGACCAGCCCATCACCACATGACTAGAACCCAATCCTCTCAGCAACAGCTAGGAAAGGCCCTAGAAAGCCGCCTTTGGCGGGGGGATAGCTCCCCTATTTCAACCCCTTTCGGGGTTGGGCACCCGCCCACTGACTGTACTTGTCTCATATATGTACTGATTACCTATGGTTCATCCTTGCCTAGGTTGAGGACTTTATTTATTCTAATCTTAAGTATCCTTCTTTGTACTTCGGTATGTCTATGCCTCATACCAATTTCTTTCGGGAAATAATTTCGTGCTGGTCGCTTATATTGTGTATCACACGCTTCGTACTGTACTATATTTGTACTGTAGGCTATGTGTATGTGTTCACTCTTTCCAAAATTGGGTGTTCATACTGTCTTCCACAAGGGGGAAGGGGAGGCATCCTGTTGTACATAATCATCTTTATGACATACATCATTCTTTGTCTTAGGCTAAGATCTCCATTGAACTAGACATGACTGTACTTGACTTTCTTAATATGCACCTGTCAGTACACTCTTTTAAATAAATTCTCTTGTTTATGTCTGTCTTGATCTTTTCACTAATGGCTAAAGTTTTGTTTGCAGCTTGGATGTCTGCCTCCAATTTGGTACTCTAGCTGTACGTTGGAATCGTAGAGGCTACTACTAAATTGGGAGGTTTGACGCCTCCCAAATACCAAATAAGGAAAACCTTCTATTTGGTAGTAGCCTCGTAGTATCGAACGTCGTAGTATCCCTCCCTCGCGCCGTACCCCTGCCCATCCAATCTAGTCTATTTAACTTGATACCTGGATAATCCTATAAACCAGGCCGGGTTACACGGGAGGCGCACAAAGTCGTCGTAAGGAGCCTAGATGGTGAATGGGCAAAATTCTTCAACTTTCTCTTCTCACCCATATTTTCGTTTTTCTTTAATCTAGTGGCCTCAAAGTGTGTACAACGTCCCTAGTAGAGAAAGTAGTTGCTACTCTAGATGTTATCATTTAATCGCGCTAAGTGGTTACGATAATGTCCGCTCAGCTAGAAGAGCGGGATTATACATAGTATAAGCTCTACGTTGGATACTACGAGGCTACTACCAAATAGAAGGTTTTCCTTATTTGGTATTTGGGAGGCGTCAAACCTCCCAATCTATCTAACTATTTCTAAACAACAATATGTGTGTTTATGGGCGACACCAACCTCGCATACTATGAGTAAGATATGACATCTTGATACTTTTTTTTTACCACCATGAATTCCCTGCTCAAGAGCGGGGCTAGGGTGGGTGCCCTGATGTTTCAGGGACTTAACTGGACAGTTACCACAGATTGTGGCAGAAAATACATATGGTGTACACCCTTTCCAAAAATCAACCTTTTTGTCTATTTATAATTTTTAACTGAACAAAAATTAAATTTTAATCATTAACATCAATAACAAAAAAAATAGCCACATAGACTTTACTTTCATTAGTTTATTTAAGTACATTGGGGTTTGTATTTGATATTAATGTTAAAGAACGGGGTGTTACTTATGCTGTACTGTCTATATTTAACAGAGAGAAATGGAAGAGTTTGCCTTGGTACAGAGTTAGCATGGAAGCACAGTTTTTTAGTACAGTACAAGAGGAGGAACATCGTCAGGTCCGTACGCCTTCTTAGTATTAAGCCCAGAAAGGGCAGAAAGTACATCTTTGGGAGAGATTAATATATTTGGCATAAGTAAATGAGAGGGGGGTGGACAGGGAGGAATAGCACCGGAATCATCCAAGGTTGAGTTTTCAGCTAAAGTTTGAGCGAAGAGTTTAGCTTTTTCAGAGGATGATGTGACGGTGGTGCCATCGGAGTGAAAATGAGGAGAGAAAGACGAGGAAGTTAAATTGTTGGAAGAGTATATTGGCTAGATGCCTGAAAGCTTGGGAAGATATATGTATGTTCCTTGATTAAATAGCACTATGTGTGTATGAATATTCCCATATTCAAAATAGGCTACAAGGGGACAATGCCTAGTGAGTTCATTGCTCAATAGGTGGCGTTCTGAGAGTGAGGGTCCGAGTCTAGGAGGTGAGACTGTGAAGCACTGAAGAGAGGCAGCTTCAGAGATGGGGCTGCTTCAAGCTGTGAGTGGGCAACTAAGCCCCATGCATCCTGCGAAGGCAAGATGGCAGGGGCTGGTTGCAGCTAAAAAGTGCTTCACATGTCTCACCCCCTAGACTGGAACAAGACCTCACAGGATTCACCGTTCAATGTGTAACGCTTGAATGTACAGGCTCTCAGCCTATTTCCCGAGAGAGAGTAGTTGGAATATAGGAAAAAAAAAATATATATATATATACAGTATACAGTTGGTCCTCCATTAACGCGGCCAATGTGTTCTGGTTACCGCCCGTGTTAGCCAAATCCGCGTTACCGAACCCATATGTTTACATGTTAAAGGGCACCTTGATGTTCTGGGGATTTCCACAAAGTCCACTTTTTCTCCATAGAAGCCTATGTTATAATAATAAATTCAATTATAAAGGTTATTTTACATGTGCATTGGGTTGATTTGCCCATTGCAACTCTTACCTCTGAATAAATGAAGTGTTGCATCCTCCCCTGTCCCCTCCCCCCTGGATCCATCGCCGTCACTGCGATGAAATTGATGGTCTGTTAGCTCTCGCCGCCAGCCATTCGTTGATACGGCGAGGTCCCTCCCCAGCTTCAGCATCAGAGTCCTCAAGTCACTGTAGTCGGCATCTGATACACCCGACAGTAAATCATCTGGTGGCTGAGGGTCGGAGTCGGAGTCGGAGTCGGAGTCACTCGACGCCATTTGTTCCTGTTGCTGTGCTCGTTGTCGAAAGAAATCTGTTATTCGTGTCTGCTGGCGTGCATTTATCCTGTCGTGAAACATGTCGAAGTACGGCTGGATGGAAGCAGTGAAGCTTGCTATTATCTGTGCTGAACGATCATGTTTGGGATCAAAGTTGTTCATGTGATGGCTGAGGCGTTGTGACAATTCTACAAATTCCCGTAGACCAGGAATGTTCGGTTCTTCCTGGGGTTCGTCTTCTTCTCGTTGTTCTTCCTCTGCCTGCTCTTTCTCTTCCAAATCCTGCATTAGGTCCTCGGCATCAGGCTCCTGTGGTGGCTGAATCAAACCTTGAATATCTTCTTGCCCCACTTCACCCATCCCAGGCACACGTCTGGCAACCTCGACTGCTCCTTCCACCACTGCCTCAAGCCTGACTGGCTGATCAGGTAAATCCAGCTTGTGCCCAGGTAACCCCTCTAGAACATTCCTCCAGGCATGGTGGATTTTAGCTCTTGTCACATCAGCTTTCCATCGTATCCACTGCATTCTTAATATGAAACCTTTTCCAAAAGGCATGCACTGTCATAGCTGCTCCGTCGGCGGGTTCCTGTTGGTGTTGTGGTCGTTGTGTTGTTGTGGTGGCTCGTTTGGTGCCTGCTCATTCAGTGGTGGGGAGAGTCTGGGGCAGACAGTTCTTCGAGGGTGTGGGAGAGTCAGGGACTGATTCATCGTTTGACATCTGTAGCAGTTCTTCTTGGGTGTCAGTGGCAGTGTCGAGCATCAGGAAAGTCTTAGTGGCATACGCACCCTTAAAGCACGCTATCACCTCCTGGTCCAGGGGCTGTAGGAGAGACGTAGTATTCGGGGGCATGAACATCACTATTACGTTAGGCCGATCAACCAACAATCGGAATGTCCGGGTGCGTTGTCAAGCAATAACAGTGCTTTAAAAGCAATGTTTTGGCGGGCACAATATGTTTCCAAGTCCTTCACAAAATGATTATCGAAGCATTCGAGGCTCAACGCTGACGACATCCAGGCCTTCTTGTTGCTCATCCAATGCACATTCAACTTGGCCATGTCCATATTGCGATAAGGCCTTGGCCGCTTTGCCTTATGGATGATTAGAGGCTTCATCTTGCAGGTGCCGGAAGCATTGCAAGTCAACAAGATGGTTACACGTTCTTTGGCCATTTTGTAGCTCCTTGCTGCCTTCTCCTTGCGAGAAATGTAAGACCTTTTAGGCATTTTCTTCCAGTTGACTCCCGACTCATCGCAGTTAAAAATCTGATCCAAGTTGTAGCCATCGGCCACAATAACCTCACGTAAGAAAGCAGGGTATTCGTTGGCTGCAGCATTGTCGGCGCTTGCTGTCTCAACTGGGATCCGAACACTTTTCATTTTGTTTCGTTTATTGAAGGACATCAACCACCCAGCAGATGCCTTAAAGGGTTTGGGGTTCTGTACATTGTTCATTCGAGCCACTGCTGCATAATATTTCTTCGCCTTTTCTCTGATCATCCGTCCGTCTGTCGGCACATGATTCTTGTTTTGCCTCGCCAAATACCGCACCATTAGCTTCTCTGTCTTCTTTAGGATGACATTTCCCACTTTTATCAATGCCTGAGTACCTTCTGCAGGGTTTCCCTTCATAATGTTGGCAATCTTCTCCCTGTCCTTCCAAATGATGCGAATTGTACTCTCGTTAAATTCATGTCGTCTTGCCAACTCAGCTTGTCTCTTCCCCTTTTCTAACTCCTTTTCACGATGTCATATTTTTGTGCGTACGTAAAGATACGGCGCTTCTTGGGCGGCATGGCGGCGAGGTTAGGTCACAGAAAAAAAGGCACTTTGAGAACCACGGCCTGTGTTACAACTATAGGTTTGACTCCTGCAAGGAGATAAAGAAAACCTAATATTTAGTAGTGGCCCTGTAATCATTGACGATTATGCCTATTACATAAGGCACCCTCTTCAAACACTCATCCGCCGTAGTTTGAATCTACCGCGCAGAGCATACAAAATTGAGGAGCCTTCATCATGAGCGCACGCAACCTCACTCATGGTTCAGTCATTATGAAATTGGGTTCTCACTACGAAAGAACTTCGTAACAAATAAAAAACAAAAAGAAAATAAGAATAACTATTCATAAGCTTTCCATATAATCGTGGATGTACTTGTGTGGATCTTTGACCAGACGCTGACTCAGGCGTCATTCTTCCTTCACTGACATATCAAGTAAACCAAAATCCTTAATACATCAACGAATGGGAAGGGGATGGTCGGGAGGGCCCCAGTCGTCAATGATTACGGGGCCACTACTAAATATTAGGTTTTCTTTGTCTCCTTGCAGGAGTCAAACCTATAATTTATTAGTGGCCCCTCCATCATTGACGATTATGCCTGATATCTAAGACTGGAGGGGGACATTCGTAATCATATTATAACTCTAGCAAAGGCAGATAATCAAACAACCACATAGTATTCTTCTTTTGTAAAAAGATATATTTGGCGCATAAACTTTATACAACACATATATACAAAAGGGGTACAAGCAGGAGCGTGCTTCAAAGAAGCCTGCTTGATAAAAAGGGGTTAACTCTGAGATTCTGAGAACAGATCCGCCAGTTAACAAGGCACCCCACTTAAATTAAGTGGTGAAAAAATAAAACTTATAAGTTTACATGTGCACATATAAACCCCATAAAATTAGTGGATATATCTTGCAAAATATAACCAATGCTTAAAATTAGATTGCTTCTCAGCCCAAAAACTACTTACAACAACACTGTTGTTTGTACAGTACTATAATTGTACTAGCACAATTTCATGTAATGAATAGTACAGAGAAATTTACATATCACAACACCCATAAACAGTATCACAGCTCTCATACTCCGGCGGGGTCTAGGGTGTCCTATGTTACACTGACTGCACCCCCCCCCCCCCTTTTCTTGAAATTAAACAATAAGTGACTTAGGAGCCACCTAGACCCTCTGCCTTAAAGCTATACATGGCAAGGAAGGTTTGTCTAGAGCTACTGAAAGGTATCGAGTCAAAAACGTATGATTAGAGGCCCACAACTGTGTGGACGTAATATCTTCAACAGAATTTTTTTTAAGGAAACATAAAGAAGCTGCCCACTTGCGTAAATCGTGGGCCCTACCCACAACGCCGGGATTACTCTCTTTAATGACCTCGACCAAGAGTATAGGTTTGACTCCTGTAAGGAGATAAAGAAAACCTAATATTTAGTAGTGGCCCCGTAATCATTGACGAACATGCCTATTACATAAGGCATCCTCTTCAAACACTAATCCGCCGTAGTTTTGAATATACCGCGCAGAGCATTTAAAAACTGAGGAGCCTTCATCATGAGCGCACGCAACCTCACTCATGGCTTCAGTCATTATGAATTGGGTTCTCACTACGAAAAAACTTCGTAAAAAATAAAAACAAAAAGAAAATAAGAATAACTATCCAATAAGCTTTCCATCATATCGTGGATGTACTTGTGTGGATTTCTGACCAGACGCTGATTCAGGCGTCATTCTTCCTTCACTGACATATCAAGTAAACCAAAATCCTTAATACATCAACGAATGGGAAGGGGACGGTCGGGAGGGCCCCAGTCGTCAATGATTACGGGGGCACTACTAAATATTAGGTTTTCTTTATCTCCTTACAGGAGTCAAACCTATAATTTATTAGTGGCCCCTCCATCATTGACGACCATGCCTGATTTCTAAGACTGGAGTGGGACATTCGTAATCATATCATAACTCTAGAAAAGCAGATAATAAAAACAACCACATAGTATTCTTACTTTGAAAATATATTTAATAACGGCGTAGCCGAACAAATACAAGAAAAATGGGGGTTCAGGCAGGTGCGTGCTTCAAAGAAGCCTGCCTGACAAAAAATGGGTAACCCTGAAGATTCTGAACACAGATCTGTAGTTACAAAGGCACCCCACTCAACGAGTGGTGACAAAAAATAACAAGTTATAAGTTTACATGTGCACATAATAAACCCCAACATAAACTTGGAGATAAATTGCAAAGGAACTCCATTATTCTAAAATTAAATTGCTTTCGCAGCTAAACTACTCTAACAACACCGTTGTTTTGTACTTAACATTGTACTAGCACAATTTCTCACTGAGAAATTTTCATAACACATTTTAACCTTAAATTGTATCACAGCTCTCATACTCCGGCGGGGTCTAGGGTGTCCTGTGTCAACTGACTGCACCCCCCCCCCCCCCCCATTTCCCGTGAAAGTAAACAAAAGTGACTGCAGGGCCACCTAGACCCTCTGCCTTAAAGCTATACATGGTAAGGAAGGTTTGTCTAGAGCAACTGACAAGTATCTAGACAGAAACGTATGATTAGACGCCCACAACTGCGTGGACGCTATGTCTTCAACTGAAAAAATTTCAGGAAACGTAAAGAGGCTGCCCATTTGCGTAAATCGTGGGCCCAACCCACAACGCCGGGATTACTTTCTTTAATGACTTCTACCAGAAGAGAGGCTAATCGCCGTTTAAGTAAGCGTTTACCCGTACTTGCTACCCATAAAGCACCTTGGGGGTTTTGAGGAGCTACTCTCAAATATTTGGTTAGAGCTTGTACTGGACATAAATTATGATGCACCTTTCCCCTTTTTAACGCCGGCACCGTGAACTCAGAAAACACGTGTGCACTATGCTCATTCTTGGCTACAAAACCTGGGGAGGGTGCAATGGAAATACATTCATTAAGTCTACCAAACCTAAGACAATTAGGTGTGTTGCTCATCGCCGCCAGCTCAGACACTGTTTCCGGTGGCTAAAGCCAAAAGGAAAACCGCCTTTTTTAAGAGTAATGCAAAGTCTGCAGTATTTTGGTACAGACGAGAGTGAAGCAAAGACAAAACTTTGTCCAGAGACCAAGTAGGCATGAGCTGACGGGGAGGTGGGCGGAGTTTAAAACATGCTCTCATAAAACCTGTTTCCTCCGCTACCGGTATGGAAAGACCTGTAAGGTCTAAAAAGGGCACTCTAATCGCAGTTAAGTGATTTTTTAATGTTACCACAGATAAACGTTTCTGCTCAAACAGATAATTTAAATAATTAAAAACTAATGCCACTGAGGGTACAGTTTGTTCTGTCCTAACGATCCAAGAAGTAAAGGCTTGCCAATGTGATTGATACTGTCGTTTTGTAGACTGAGTATATTGATTAAGTAATTTATTTGTCACATCTCTACCGTATGGTGCTAGCCACTTGGCCTCCTGAATGTCCATAATGCAAAAGTCAGCGAGGTCGCGAGGTTGCCAATCGCGTCTAAGTGGAAATACCCGACCGGGAGCGATACCGGGTCCGGGCACCACATTTTCAATTGCTGGTACCACAACTGCGCCGGCCACAGTGGCGCGATTAGCGAGACTAAGCCTCGATAATCTCGTAGTTTGTTCACTACGTGGCACATTAGTGACGCATCTGGCGGCGGAAACAGATAGATGGAGCTCCATCTGTTCCAGTCTGTCACTAGGGCGTCTGGCCCCCCTGCCGGCATTTTCGCCCGGCGGGTGAGGTATAGAGGGAGTTTGTGAGTCTCCTCGGACGCAAAAAGATCCACTTGTGGATGGGAGAGCTCTGCAATCATTAGGTTGAAAATGGGTTGCTTGAGCTCCCATTCTACTGTCGTGCTCTGTCGCCGGGACAGAGCGTCTGCCCAGACGTTCGCTACGCCTGGGAGATAAGAAGCGTGCAGATAAATATCTAGACTGTTGGCTAGAGCAAAAATCTCTTCTGACACGTTTAGCAACTTCCTTGACCTCGTTGACCCTTGTTTCTGAATACAGTGGACTGCATTCAGATTGTCCATTCTGAAGGCCACCGACTTGTCCCGTAACGCCGGGCCGTGAGCCTGAAGGAAATATAAGGGGACTAGTAATTCTTTGACATTGATGTGCGAGATTTCTAAGTGGGACCAAAGCCCCTGACCCTGGTGCCCCTGATTTGACTGAAATCCCCAACCTATTGTGCCTGACGCATCCGTGTCTACCCATACCGTTGGTGGAGGAGAGGTCCATGACATTATTGAGTGCAATGTTTCCCTCTTCGCCCAGACCGCTAGTAAGGTGTGGATTAATTTCGGGATGGGCCATAATTTTCCCGCCGGTAAGAGCGGGAAATATTTGTTGCCTTCCAATATTAATCGTTTTACTTTCAACCGGCCCAACTTGACAGTTAGTTGAATCCAGTTGAGAGAGCCGACCAGAGACTCCCAGACCCTTCGTGTCGTAGTCAGACTGTGAAGAAACCTGAACAGTTTCCTGCGAAACCTGTTGCGATTGTCCACACTCTGACTCAGAGTGAGAGCGGCGGTGTCCCAGACCAGCCCTATCCACTGAATTACTCGTGAGGGAACAAGGTTTGACTTTACCAGATTTACCTTGAAGCCTAGAGTTTTGACATGATTTAAAATGATATTGACATGTTTTATGCATAATTGTTGTGTCTCTGCCACCACCAGCCAGTCGTCCAGATACCACAACACTCTGATCCCTTGTTTTAACAATGGCATCAGGGCTTGCCGGACTAGTTTTGTGAATAATCGAGGTGCCAGGTTCAAACCGAACGGCATCCTCTGAAAAACAAAATTTTGGTGCCTGATCCGTAAGGCCAAAAACCTTTGAAATCTTTTGTTGACCGATACGTGCCAATAGGCGTCTGTCAGGTCTAGTGAACACATCCAACCTCCCGGCGGAAGTGTTAGCCTGATTTGGTGTACTGTTAACATTCTGAAAGATTCGTTGTGAATGTGAAGATTCAGATAAGACAGGTCTACGACCGGCCTCATCTGAACACTGTCCCTTTTGGGAACCAAAAATAGTTTGGACGTGAATACAGGGTAATTTTGGGGGACCGGGATGATGACATTCTTGGCAATCATTTCCTGGGCTAGTGACTCCACCTCTAAAGAAACAAAATTCGCCGTTGTCGGCTGACGTAATCGAGGTCGCCGGAGCCACTGCCAAGTGATGCCTTTGCGTGCCACCATCCGTGCCCAAGTGTTTAACGGCCATGCTTGGTGACACGTTCGGAACGACCCAGTTAGCAGACAAGGGTTCGCCGGCTGTACTACCCTCGGTTCCTCCGGCCTTAAGGTAGGCGCCGGGAGTGAGAGAGACTTTAGTTTTTTGATGGTGGGGTTGGTGCTGGCCGCTTCGCCGGCTGGCTGGTGTTGGCCGAAGACTGGCCCTGACCTGGTTTATTTTGGCCGCGTCCTCTCTGACCTGAAAACCTATTCTGTCTATGCCTGTACTGACCCTGGGGGGAGTGGGAGGACTTAGGCGGAAGAAAAGGTTTAGATCCCCCTGGCTGGGCTTTAGTAGTAGGCCTGGGTTTGGGGAAGTTAAATGCAGGTTTTTTAGAAGGGGTGGGACTGTGCTTAACGGCCTGTGCCATATTGAACACCGTTCGCCATACTTCAGGGGACATTAAAGATGGAGTAAGTACTGGTGACATCACCACCTGGTTAGCAATGCGATCAGGTAGCTTGCGAACTAACGACATCCTAAGATCTTGTCGTGCTCGCACCGCCTCAAGCAAGGCGGTGCGTATGTCACCTAAGGATTGGATTGACGACTGAAGAATCAGTCGCCGGGATAACTCAACCGATCTTCGAGCATCCGCGTCTGCGATTGCCTGAGTAGACCGTAGTAAAGACTTAGCCACCTGCTGAGATACTATGTACTGTGAAAACAGGCGAAAAGCTTTTCCCCGTAGCCTAAATTCTCTGTCTAGGTGAGTAGGGGTAGGGGTAGTGAACGGGTCCTTCAGTTCACAAAGATTAATCTTAGGGGCAGCTAGGAATGCAAACAAAGCTGCCGGGACTCCGCCGGCAGAACCCACCGGCATGGAAAACCATGAATGTGTGTCCTGAGGGATCTGGTGGGAAGATTTAGAAGTGAAAGTGGTTGCAAAGTTTTGAGCCTCTACCTCCCAATCCACCCAAGGTCCTGGACCCAACTGTCCCACCTTCAAAACTGGATTAGCTGCGTCGTCTGTGACGGTCTGTAAATCTAGTTCAGGAGTAAGAGCTGACAGAGTCTTAATATCATTAAACCCTTCCAGCTTAGACCAGTCTGAAAATAGTTTTAAAGCTGAGGCAGGGGGTAAAGCAGGCTTAGAAGCATACACAAAATAATCCTGGTGATAATAACTAGGTATAGCCTTGATGTTTACGTCCAGAACATTACCCAAGGCATCCATGGCCCTTAATTTCTTTGACTTGTTGCCCTGGATAAACCACTCACGCGGTACCGGGAGTTCCCCTGACAAGGTAGGTTGGGCAAGCTCTGGTTTAGAGGGGTTCATAAGAACCCATGACTCGTCTGGCCCATAAAGCAGGGGCATAGCTACCTTTCTAAGAGGCGCTTTGTCTAGAGGGGGTGGATTGACATCCGTTATGACCCTGACATTTGAAGTTGTCAATGCCGCCGTAGCAGGCTTAGTGCTCCTTGCAGGTGACAGAGTAGGAGGGTTAGGAATCTTAGATAAATCAATTGACGTCATCAGAGGCCGTACCGTAGAGCTTGTCGAGGGAGCCCCCAAGTCCATTGTGGGGTTTTCCTGTTGTTGACCAAAAAATTTAGATAAAGCATGAGTAAGCAACCCATCAATTTCTTGTGCTGTAACAAACTGGTTTGATGAAGAACTTACAGGAGAATCATTATTATCCCGTGCGGCGTCCAAGCTTGAGCCTGACCCTTGTCCTTCCATATCCGAAATTATTGAAACTTCGTCTTTTTCCTCCCGATCCTCCTGAGAAGACCCCGCCGAGGCAGGGGTACCTTGTTTCCAAGATAAGTCTGGGATAGAGGATGGGATCGCCGCGTCCCTGTGGACGTCGGCTACTGTGTGACTCGTATGAGTCGGACGTGGGTGGTCAGACCCTGGTTGGGCAAACCGCCAAACACCGAGGCCCTGGCCTACGCTCTCTTGAGAGTCTGAAACATTCTCAATTATTGACCCTCCTGAACTTTCCATTTCCAGGGTTAAAATATTAATTGGCAAATCCTCTTTAGGGACAGGCGCTGCACTGGACTCAGAGGCCCTAACACAAACTCTGTCAGGTGTAGAGGTACGATGAGATGCACTAGACTTTGGGACTGTCGAGAGGACTTCCGATGTGAATCCTTTTTTGAGGATTTATGGCTGCGGTGTGACCGCGAACTAGTCTTAGATCTGGAAGAATCTCCGCCGTGACCACTGGTGGAACCTTCCGTCTTACTCTTCTTACTCTCCGGTGAAGAGGCACGACTAGAAGACTGTTGTCTGAGAGGTGACCTTGACCTAGATCTCGCCCGCGACGAGGAGGCGGATGCCGGGGGTGTAGGCTCTCTCGGGCGTTTAGTTGTAGTCGCAGACGATACAGAACCCTGACTAGTCTCCGTCGGCTTAACACTCGTGACTCTAGAGGAACGTTTAGGGGGAGGGTGTTCTGACAGCAATCTATCCCAAAGTGGGACGTTGTCACATTGAAGTGACTTATGCGCGACAATGGTAGTGTAGGCCGACATCTGTTGTCGAACCTCTCTCAACGCTACCGCCGCGGTCTTATCATTATCACAAAGGACTTTAACAGCTAATTGAGAGCAAAAGGAACAATTATGCATAACCCAGAGACCCCTTGAACGGTCTAGACATTTAACACACCTTATGCAAAGGGTGTGTGCAAAAATAGGGATACCAGCACAAGTAGGGGTAATGCACAGGGCAAAAACTGGGGCCACGGTAGCCATGACAGAGACTGGTGGGTGAAAACTACCGCCGGGTCTGTATTGGTCCGCCGGAGCTCAGCTCTGGAAAAAACAAGAAAATTTCCAGGAATTAATGCTCATAAGGTTAATCCAACATGTTCGCACACCAGTGTTAATAACCCGCCGGGTAACGAGATGCAAAGACACAACTAACACATCTCGCTACGCGGCGGGGTGTAAAGTCTAAACAAATCTTTTGCTAAAGAAAGTGAAGAATACCCTCTGATATAATGGTCCAGCATGGCACTTATAGTCTCTCGGAGGAGGTGACTGTCTCAAGATTCAATTTTGTAACAAAGCAACCCCCCATAAAGACGCCGGCCCTTGAATTATTTTAGTAGAATAGCCCAGGGCAGGATGATACGAGATCTGATGTTTAACGAATTGTCACAAAAGATCGCCGTAAGTTAGAAGGCAGCGATACCTAATTGTATCACTAAATTAATAGGTTAAATTGAATTTTGTAAATTCCTTAGTTCCTCCACCTAGGAGCACCCGCCGGGTGTGAGAATCGATATTTAACCTAATTGAACCTTCAATCGCCGTAATAGTAAAGGCAGCGATACACAGAGTATCACTATAATGGATTGGTTAACTAACTGAAAGACCTAAGTCGTTCATCTCACCCTACCCAGGTGCACCCGCCGGGTGAGAAGTTTAAAAGTTAACCCCATAAGTTCCTGTCCCCACTTCTTTGTAAAAGATCGCCGGGGAGGAAAGCCTAAACAACAGCTAGGTTTTTCATGTGGTTGTCGTAAAACCAGGTAGAAAAACTCCCAAAACGTATGTCCACAAGAACGCCGTTTTAAATGGATGGGTACAGCCATCCCGCCGGGAATCAAAGGAGGCCTGAAACCAGGCACCCACAGAGACGCAGTCCTGGAGAGCCACAGACACCCCCCCACGCCGGGGATACAAGCCAGTGTTAACAACCACGTGTGGCCCAACACTGCTCTCGGCCAGGATTTTTTCACGGTGAAACCGAGAAAAACCCGCCGGAAGGAAACCCACCCTGAACAGACACCATCTGAACAACACACGACACGAGGATAGCCACGCACGACTAACCCAAGGTCACACCATAATCCGTGGAATTAGCCAATACACAACTAAACCAGGAAACAATTATAGTCCGAGGAATTAGCCAATACACAACTAAAACCCGGATACACATGACACAGTAGGGCATATTTATAAATAATAAATAATAACACTAGTACATGTGGCAAAGCTACGAGCGGCTGGCTAGGCCTAGGCAGACGGCATAATAACAGTTGAAATATACACACACACTGGAAATATCACAACAGGAACCACCGCCAACACACCACCATAGCAATAACTTCCAACCCAGGGAAGACTGACTCGGGACCCAGAAAAAACTTCACTAAGTGAAGAAAAATACGCTGGGAACGTCAGAAAACAAAGCTTACCTCATCAGAAAGATAAAAGGCAGCAATAATTAACGCGTAGTGAAAGCCGCCTGCATCACAAACTAACTCAACTGTGAAAAAGTTCACATGTCCACAACGTGACCACGAGGGTACATCCGAAATAGATGCCCCATACACTCGACCCAAAATACACTGCACTGCGGGCAACCAGCCCAGGACACTCCTGCTACGCCTATCCTAACCTTACTCGATACATCCTGGAGTAAACAAATGAGAAAAAACTCACTAGGGACGCAACGAATGCGGAACCAGCGGAGCGTGGGGAGGCACGTCCGGGCGGGCTGAGCGCAGAGCAGAGAAGGAAGAATGACGCCTGAATCAGCGTCTGGTCAGAAATCCACACAAGTACATCCACGATATGATGGAAAGCTTATTGGATAGTTATTCTTATTTTGTTTTTGTTTTTATTTTTTACGAAGTTTTTTCGTAGTGAGAACCCAATTCATAATGACTGAAGCCATGAGTGAGGTCGCGTGCGCTCATGATAAAGGCTCCTCAGTTTTTAAATGCTCTGCGCAGTAGATTCAAAACTACGGCGGATTAGTGTTTGAAGAGGATGCCTTTTGTAATAGGCATGTTCGTCAATGATGGAGGGGCCACTAATAAATAGAAGCCAGTCTACGTTTCATCAAGCGTTTACCCGTACTTGCTACCCATAAAGCACCCTGGTGATTTAGAGGTGCCACTCTCAAATATTTGGTTAGAGCTTGCACTGGACATAAATTATGGTGCACCTTTCCCCTTTTCAACGCCGGCACCGTGAACTCTGAAAACACGTGTTCACTGTGCTCATTCTTGGCTATGAACCCTGGGGAAGGTGCAATGTGAATACACTCATTAAGCCTACCACACCTGAGGCAATTAGGTGTGTTGCTCATCGCCGCCAGCTCAGATACTCTGTTCCCGGTAGCCAAAGCCATAAGGAATACTGCCCTTTTTTAAAAGTAGTGTAAAGTCTGCAGTATTTTGGTACAGACGGGAATGAAGTAATGACAATGCTTTGTCCAGAGACCAGGTAGGCATGAGCTGACGGGGAGGTGGGCGGAGTTTAAAACATGCCCTCATAAAACCTGTTTCCTCCGCGACTGGTATGGAGAGACCGGTAAGGTCCAAAAACGGCATCCTAAACGCTGTTAAGTGATTTTTTAACGTTACTACAGATAAACGTTTCTGCTCGAACAGATAATTTAAATAATTAAAAACCAAAGCCACCGAGGGCACAGTTTGTTCTGTTCTAAGAATCCAAGAAGTAAAGGCTTGCCAATGCGATTGATACTGTCGCTTAGTAGACTGGGTATATTGATTCATGAATTTATTGGTCACGTCTCTACCATATGGTGCTAGCCATTTGGCCTCCTGAATGTCCATAATGCAAAAGTCAGCGAGATCTTTAGGTTGCCAATTGTGTCTAAGTGGAGAAACCCGACCGGGAGTGACACCGGGTGCGGGCACCACGTCTTCAATTGCTGGTACCACAACTGCGCTGGCCACAGGGGCGCGATTATCGAGACTACGCCCCGATAATCCTGTAGTTTGTTTACTACGTGGCACATTAGAGACGCATCTGGCGGCGGAAACAGATAAATGGAACTCCACCTGTTCCAGTCTGTCACCAGTGCGTCTGGCCCGCCCGCCGGCGTTATCGTCCGGCGGGTGAGGTACAGTGGGAGTTTGTGAGTCTCCTCTGACGCAAATAAATCCACTTGTGGATGGTAAGGCTCCGCAATCATTTGGTTGAAAATGGTTTGCTTGAGCGCCCATTCTACTGTTGTGTTCTGTCTCCGAGACAGAGCGTCTGCCCAGACGTTTGCTACGCCTGGGAGATAAGATGCGTGAAGATGAATGTCCAGCCTGTTGGCTAGAATAAAAATCTTTTCTGACACGTTTAGCAACTTCCGAGATCTCGTTGACCCTTGTTTCTGAATACAGTGAACTGCATTCAGATTGTCCATTCTGAAGGCCACCGACTTGCCCCGTAAAGTAGAGCCGTGAGCCTGAAGGAAATATAAGGGGACTAGTAATTCTTTGACATTGATGTGGGAGATTTCTAAATGGGACCAAAGCCCTTGACCCTGGTGCCCTTGGTTTGACTGAAAGCCCCAACCTATCGTTCCTGACGCATCCGTGTCTACCCATACCGTCGGCGGAGAAGAGGTCCATGACATGACTGAGTGTAACGTTTCCCTCTTCGCCCAGACCGCTAGTAAGTTGTGGATTAATTTTGGTATGGGCCATAATTTTTTCGCCGGCAATAGCGGAAAATATTTGTTGCCCTCCAATATTAAACGTTTGACTCTCAACCGGCCCAACCTTACAGTTAGTTGAATCCAGTTGAGAGAGCCGACCAGAGACTCCCAAATTCTCCGTGTCGTAGTCAGACTGTGAAGGAACAGAAACAATTTCCTGCGAAATCTGTTGCGATTGTCCACACTCTGACTCAGAGTGAGAGTAGCTGTGTCCCAGACCAGCCCTATCCACTGAACTACTCGTGAGGGAACAAGGTTTGACTTTACCAGGTTGACCTTGAACCCTAGAGTTTTGACATGTTTTAATGTTATGTTGACATGATTTATGCATACTTGTTCTGTCTCTGCCACCAATAGCCAGTCGTCTAGATACCACAAAATCCTGATCCCTTGCTCTAACAAGGGCATCAGGGCTTGCCGGACTAATTTCGTGAATAAGCGAGGTGCTAGGTTAATCCAAACGGCATCCTCTGAAAGACATAAGTCTGATGCTTTATTCTTAAGGCCAGAAACCATTGAAATCTTTTGTTTACCGAGACGTGCCAATTATAGGTTTGACTCCTGTAAGGAGATAAAGAAAACCTAATATTTAGTAGTGGCCCCGTAATCATTGACGAACATGCCTATTACATAAGGCATCCTCTTCAAACACTAATCCGCCGTAGTTTGAATCTACCGCGCAGAGCATTTAAAATCTGAGGAGCCTTCATCATGAGCGCACGCGACCTCACTCATGGCTTCAGTCATTATGAATTGGGTTCTCACTACGAAAAAACATCGTAAAAAATAGAAATAAAAAGAAAATAAGAATAACTATCCAATAAGCTTTCCATCATATCGTGGATGTACTTGTGTGGATCTTTGACCAGACGCTGATTCAGGCGTCATTCTTCCTTCACTGATATATCAAGTAAACTAAAATCCTTTATACATCAACGAATGGGAAGGGGATGGTCGGGAGGGCCCCAGTCGTCAATGATTACGGGGCCACTACTAAATATTAGGTTTTCTTTATCTCCTTACAGGAGTCAAACCTATAATTTATTAGTGGCCCCTCCATCATTGACGAACATGCCTGATTTCTAAGACTGGAGGGGGACATTCGTAATCATATCATAACTCTAGAAAAGCAGATAATTAAACAACCACATAGTATTCTTACTTTGAAAATATATTTAACATGGCGCAGCCCATATATATACAAAAAAGGGGTTCAAGCAGGTGCGTGCTTCAAAGAAGCCTGCTTGACAAAAAAGGGTAACTCTGGAGATTCTGTGAACAGATCTGTACTGTAGTTACAAAGGCACCCCACTCAACAAGTGGTGACAAAAATAACAAGTTATAAGTTTACATGTGCACATAATAAACCCCATAATATTCGTGGAAATATTTTGCAAAAGATCTCCACTGTTTAATACTAAATTGCTTTCACAGCTAAAACTACTATAACAACCCTGTTGTTTGTACTAACATTGTACTAGCACTATTTCTCGCCCTGAATAGAACAGAGAAATTTTCATATCACATTATCCATAATTTGTATCACAGCTCTTACATTCCGGCGGGGTCTAGGGTGTCCTATGTTACACTGACTGCACCCCCCCCCCCTTTTCCTTGAAAGTAAACAAAAGTGACTGAAGGGCCACCTAGACCCTCCGCCTTAAAGCTATACATGGTAAGGAAGGTTTGTCTAGAGCAACTGACAAGTATCTAGTCAAAAACGTATGATTAGACGCCCACAACTGTGTGGACGAAATATCTTCTACTGAAAAGTTCTTCAGGAAACGTAAAGAAGCTGCCCATTTGCGTAAATCGTGGGCCCTACCCACAACGCCGGGATTACTCTCTTTAATGACTTCGACCAGAAGAGAAGCTAATCTCCGTTTCAGTAAGCGTTTACCCGTACTCGCTACCCACAAAGCACCTTGGGGGTTTAGAGGAGCTACTCTCAAATATTTGGTTAGAGCTTGCACTGGACATATATTATGGTGCACCTTTCCCCTTTTTAACGCCAGCACAGTGAACTCCGAAAACACGTGTGCACTGTGCTCATTCTTGGCTACAAATCCCGGGGAAGGTGCAATGTGAATACATTCATTAAGTCTACCAAACCTAAGGCAATTAGGTGTGTTGCTCATCGCCGCCAGCTCAGACACTCTGTTCCCGGTGGCGAAAGCCAAAAGGAATACAGCCTTTTTTAAGAGTAATGCAAAATCTGCAGTATTTTGATACAGACGAGAGTGAAGTAAAGACAATGCCTTGTCCAGAGACCAAGTAGGCATGAGCTGACGGGGAGGTGGGCAGAGTTTAAAACATGCTCTCATAAAACCTGTTTCCTCCGCCACCGGTATGGAGAGACCTGTAAGGTCGAAAAAGGGCACTCTAATCGCAGTTAAGTGGTTTTTTAACGTTACCACGGATAAACGTTTCTGCTCAAACAGATAATTCAAATAATTAAAAACTAATGCCACTGAGGGCACAGTCTGTTCTGTTTTAATGATCCAAGAAGTAAAGGCTTGCCAATGTGATTGATACTGTCGTTTCGTAGACTGAGTATATTGATTGATTAATTTATTGGTCACATCTCTACCATATGGTGCTAGCCACTTGGCCTCTTGAATGTCCATAATGCAAAAGTCAGCGAGGTCGCTAGGTTGCCAATCGTGTCTAAGTGGAAATACTCGACCGGGAGCGACACCGGGTACGAGCACCACGTCTTCAATTGCTGGTACCATAACTGCGCCGACCACAGGGGCGCGATTAGCGAGACTAAGCCTCGATAATCTCGTAGTTTGTTCACTACGTGGCACATTAGTGACGCGTCTGACGGCGGAAACAGATAGATGGAGCTCCATCTGTTCCAGTCTGTCACTAGGGCGTCTGGTCCCCCTGCCGGCGTTATCGTCCGGCGGGTGAGGTATAGAGGGAGTTTGTGAGTCTCCTCGGACGCAAACAGCTCCACTTGTGGATGGTAGAGCTCTGCAATCATTAGGTTGAAAATGGGTTAATTGAGCTCCCATTCTACTGTCGTGAAATCCCCAACCTATTGTGCCTGACGCATCCGTGTCTACCCATACCGTTGGCGGAGGAGAGATCCATGACATTACTGAGTGCAACATTTCCCTCTTCGCCCAGACCGCTAGTAAGGTGTGGATTAATTTTGGGATGGGCCATAATTTTCCCGCCGGTAAGAGTGGGAAATATTTGTTGCCCTCCAATATTAAACGTTTTACTTTCAACCGGCCCAACATTACAGTTAGTTGAATCCAGTTGAGAGAGCCGACCAGAGACTCCCAGATCCTCCGTGTCGTAGTCAGACTGTGAAGAAACATGAACAGTTTCCTGCGAAACCTATTTCGATTGTCCACACTCTGACTCAGAGTGAGAGCAGCTGTGTCCCAAACCAGCCCTATCCACTGAATTACTCGTGAGGGAACAAGGTTTGACTTTACCAGATTTACCTTGAACCCTAGAGTTTTGACATGATTTAAAATTATGTTGACATGTTTAATGCATAATTGCTCTGTCTCTGCCACCACCAGCCAGTCGTCTAGGTACCACAAAACTCTGATTCCTTGCTTTAACAACGGCATCAGGGCTTGCCGGACTAATTTTGTGAATAATCGAGGTGCCAGGTTCAAACCGAATGGCATCCTCTGAAAAACAAAATTTTGGTGCCTGATCCGTAAGGCCAGAAACCTTTGAAATCTTTTGTTTACCGATACGTGCCAATAAGCGTCTGTCAGGTCTAGGGAACACATCCAACCTCCCGGCGGAAGTGTTAGCCTGATTTGGTGTACTGTTAACATTCGGAATGACTCGTTGTGAATGTGATGGTTCAGATAAGACAGGTCTACGACCGGTCTCATCTGAACACTGTCCCTTTTGGGAACCAAAAATAGCTTGGACGTGAATACAGGGTAATTTGGGGGACCGGGATGATGACATTCTTGGCAATCATTTCCTGGACCAGTGACTCCACCTCTAAAGAAACAAAATTCGCCGTTGTCGGCTGACGTAAGCGAGGTCGCCGGAGCCACTGCCAAGTGATGCCTTTGCGTGCCACCATCCGTGCCCAAGTGTTTAACGGCCATGCTTGGTGACACGTTCGGAACGACCCAGTTAGCAGACAAGGGTTCGCCGGCTGTACTACCCTCGGATCCACCGGCCTTAAGACTGGCACCAGGAGTGAGAGAGACTTTAGTTTTTTGATGGTGGTGGAGTTGGTGGAGGTGGACGCTTCGGCGGCTGGCTGGCGTTGGCAGAAGACGGGCCCTGACCTGGCTTATTATAGCCGCTTCCTCTCTGACCTGAAAACCTACCCTGTCTATGCCTGTACTGACCTTGAGGGGAGGAGGACTTAGGTGGAAGGAAGGGCTTAGATCCCCCCGGCTTAGCCTTAGCGACTGGCCTGGGTTTGGGGAAGTTAAAGGCAGGTTTCTTAGAAGGGGTGGGACTGTGTTTAAAGGCCTGAGCCATATTAAAAACCGTTCGCCACACTTCAGGGGACATTAAAGAGGGAGTGAGCACTGGTGACATGACCACCTGATTCGCAATGCGATCAGGCAGTTTTCGGACTAAGGATATTCTGAGATCTTGTCTCGCTCGTACTGCCTCAAACAAGGCGGTGCGTATGTCACCCAATGATTGGATTGACGACTGAAGAAGCAGTCGCCGGGACAATTCAACCGATCGTCTGGCATCCGCGTCTGCGATTGCCTGAGTGGACCGGAGCAATGACTTTGCTACCTGTTGAGACACTATGTTCTGTGAAAACAGGCGGCAAATCCTTTTCCCCTTAAGCCCTCAATTCTCCTGTCTAGGTGAGGGAAGGGGTAGGGGTGAATGAATGGTTCCTTTAGTTTGTTCACAAAGATTAATCTTAGGGGCAGCTAAAAAGTAAATAAAAAGCTGACCCGGAACTCCGCCGGCAGAACCTACCGGCATTGAGAACCATGATTGTGTATCCTGAGGGATCTGGTGGGAAGGATTTTAGAATTGAAAGTTGGTTTGCAAAGTTCCTGAGCCTCTACCTCCCACTCCACCCAAGGTCCTGGTCCCTAACTGTCCCACCTTCAACACTTGGATTAAGCCTTGTCTCGTCCCCCCTGTGACGGTCCCCTTTAAATCTAATTA